>CABFOW010004610.1:13264-53715 GCA_902141385.1 Timema californicum | reverse complement strand
AGTGCATCATTTAACTTGAATAATCATTCATCTGGACCTAAGCTTAATCTACCCGTATATTGTGGCGCTCTCTAATATTCACCAGAAGACGCCTTAGCTCATTAGTTAACATGGCTGCCTGCATGGGTCCCAGGTTAGACTCCAAACATGACCGAAAAAATTATCAACTATGATATGTGGGCTTTCCCTTTTCACAGTGATGAATTAACGATCGGGGTGTGAGTGTTTTGTCTGTTCCAAGCTTAGGGCAGCTATACGGAGGATGTTGTGAGTTGCACGTGACCCTCCACGTAGGCTCTGCTCAAGGACGTCTGAACAATGTTAACAGATTGCAATAAAGAGGAGCTTTCACACAGAAACAAGAATATCATAATGCTGGCAAAACACAAGATAAAAATAAAAAAACACTGGAATTGGGAAGATTTTAGAGATATTAATTTCATTTTTTAATTGCATAAATAATAGATGGGGCGGTTTAATATGAAAAATAACTTTCAATCACCTCAATTTCATTGTCATAAAGAAAAGCATGGAGAAAACTGCGATGTAATTTCTGGTTCGAATGTATTCGTGTCTAGACTCATTCCAACCACCGAACAGTGCACTTGGGAACTTACATTTACACCTAGGTTGGAAAAGCCACGGTTATTTTTAAAAACCCAACCTAGTTGGGTTTTATTGTTATTTTATGGATAGGGGTATTTCTTTAGGCTTTTTTTATTGGGTTACATTTGATTAGCTATGTATGCTGCTCTAACCACTCAATCAAACAGTAATTAGTTGAGATCAAGTGATGCTTGAGCTTGAAAACTTTGAACATTGTTCTTCCATGGCTTCCATAACACGACTAAAGATGGCAGGAGTGAAGTGGTGCATGAATACATTCGAATTCTCCGTCACATTCTTCTCCGTACATTCTACTTGTTAAAAAATTATGTGTGGGTCAGCCCCGTGCAGCCTTAACTTAAGGTACAATCAAATTAAAGAGAAAAGAAGGTAGCACCGTAAGAAGGAAGACGTCTGGTGGGCTGGCTGATCTTCTGACGTCACTCAGTACACAAGCCAGCGCGTCACATGCACAAAACTGTATAGAAGATAAACTATGTTGTCAAAAATCAGGCCACATTTTGTAACTTTAAATAATAAATAAACATGTAAACACCGCACTAATGTCCAACTAACGTCATCAATATAGTTATTTAGAAAAAAAATATATTATGTTTGTTTGTCTTCGTATTAAAATAATATAACTGTTGTTTACTGGCTGACGTAAGCAATTACCTAGTTATATTCGTCTAAGTTCTGTTTTCTTTATATTGGGTACAATATGATTGTGTACCTTCCCCCAATGGTACGTACCCACTTACTCTTCAGGCGAATGATGATATAGTCATAAATCATAATATATACGAAGCTATTAATTTTCGGTGACCTGGTTGTCTAGGGGTAGGGTGTCAGACTTCTGTGCTGGGGTCCGGAATTCAATCCTTGGTCCCGGCACAGATTTATCTGATTACCAAACCCCTCTTTCACCTCTGACAAGACATCTTGTGAATGTGGGGAATGCCAGGCCTCCACCGTGGTTCGGATTCCACGTTAAACTGTAGGTCCTCCATTCCATCTCACAATCACCCTACCATTACACATTAGCGTAAGTGCGTATAACCCGAACGGGTAGTAAGACGCGGTGGTAATAATAATAATAATAATAATTTCCCACGACGCTGGTTACAACAAAGACGCCACACCCTCAACGCCGCTCCACTAAATTCCTACTTATGACCTTGTGTAGAGGAGTAGAGCGGGACGGAAGCTGAAGCCAGAGAGGACTCTCTCAATAGCACGCAGGAAACTGATGCGGACACTCGACTCAACTCTCAGTAATGACTAATTAACGTTTGAGGTGGTTCTCCGCCGATCGTCGGGGACATGCCCAGGGACAAAGCTATCACTTTGAACGTTCGCTAAAACATCTTAACAGTCACGAGAATGTTAGTTAAAAAACTAAAGAAGAATTTAGACAGATCTCTGACATATTTATCTTTCAAAGCTTTGATTTGTTTTTAAAACTACACTTTTTTTGTGATAGTGGTAACCGATCACTCCCGTCGGTGGGTCTGAGGGCTAAGGCGTTAAACTCGTCCGTTCTGGTTTGCTGGTAACGCGAGTACCTATGGTACTGAGGGTGTTTATTTTCTTAAATGGGATTTCACATAAACTATACCTTACTCATTCCTACTCAATTATCTATCCGTTTTCTTCATTAAACCCGCTTCGGTGGCCACATGGTCTAAGGTGCAGTAGACTAGACTGCTGATGACGGAGAGATCAGGTTTCAATCCCAGTCGGGTGTACTGAGGATGGTTTTTACAAAATGGTGTTTAACCCTCTCTCCACACAAATATGGGTACATTTTCTCTAAATGAAAACTTTCTAATCCCTCAATCATTAGAGTAATTATTAAATAGGGGTACAGCCCTAACGGATAGTAAGGCACAGTGCTAAATAATAATAATAATTATTATTATTACAAACACGCTCTTCATTTTATTGATATAAAATATTAATTACTATTATTTTATATTAATAAAACGAAGAGCGTGTTTGTCTGTCACGAGCATTGCACGATACCTACCGCAAGCAGAGGTCTAAAAATTTGAAATACGAACTTCATCAGCCCCTGTGCATGAAAGTGTGCACCTATAAATAGGAATTTTATTTTTTCGTTAAATTTCTTAAAACTAATTAAAAATGTGTTGGAAGCAAAAGAGCGATGCGCAACGTAGGTCTTTAAGTTACCTTCCACGTACAGTTCAATCATTGAGCTAAGAACATTTATCCCGGACAACTTTGACTAGATGTAAATATGAGGTTAAGACGCGGTGCTAAAAAAAGTAACGGATCGGACATATTGTTCAATTTCTACACTTATAGTCAAACTTCTCGAATAGTAATGTGTGAAATGTGTATTAATTATTATATTCACTAATTAGAGAAAGGTTGACTCCTTCTTTTTACTAATCCAAATCTAACATATTCTTCATAATCTCGGATTTAAATTAGAATCATCTAATATTTAAAAGTATATCATTTCTGTTGTGATATGTTTATGAAATTGGCATTTGTGGTGCACTAAATGAATATTTTTGATAAAGGTTTGGTAAAACTGAATATATTTATATTGTTTTTTTTTGTGCATATTTATTACATTATAAAATATATTCTACTTTTGCATATAAATCTGTATTTTGTTTTAGCCAAGGGAAAATAAATGGTGTATTTTCAATTACACGCGTCTATAGTTAAATTGCCAATTAATTTGGTAATTATGTCAATAAATAATAATGTATGGACTAAACAAATTATATCTTCAATAAATGCTCCTTTTCTCAAAATATATTTTTGACATGTTCAAAGAAAAAAAAATTAAAGATCCTTACAATTAAAATAAATTACTGAGACTAATATTCCATGAGTCAGCAAGAAGTTAAGAAAGGTTAGGCTTCACGTGAAAGTAGCAAAAATAGTCATTTTTTTCCCCCTTGTTGGGATTAGTTGATCTTACAGGAAGTTATTTTCCGGTGTGAGAAATTATTATGTACAAAACATCAAATCAACTCAAATAATAATTTTCTCGAAGACTAATCTTGAACACGACTTATTTTTATTTATGAATATAAAAATGTTTCATTTACGTCTTGGAGCAGAGGTCTCCAACATTTTTGTACCTTAGAGCACATTCAAAACTAACGGTAATGCTATGGGTACCAATTACTTTTTCAAGGCGAATTTACTAACTCCCGCCAGACTCAGAGGTCAGACTCAACGCTATACACAGGACCGGTCAGCGGCCATGTTAAGTTTCAAATAGCAATTGTGATGTTACTTGTGGTTGTGGGTAATACTGAAGGCCGTAGTCATGGGAGGGCGGGGTTCAATCCCCTCCGAGTTGACTAAAAATAAATTTTAAAATACTGCTTTATTTACAGTTTCAACACGACCAAAATAAAAACACAATGATTTATTTAACTACTCACCACCATTTTGGTGCTTGGTTGCATTTTTAAAATATATATTTGTTCTGTGTTTATTCAGGCAACAAAGCTGGGTAGACCATGTCAATATATTTACAAAGGAAATAGGAAGTATTAGCGTGGTATTAGTGAGTGTGAAGAGAATGATGAAAGGTAGTAGCTCTTTGAGATTATGGAAAAGCAAAACCATTGAGCTTGAAACAGTGGTTTCGAGTGAAAGTACACTTTGTAAATGAGCCGGAAAAGAAAGAGGAATAAGAGGGAGAGAGGGTGTGTGTGTGTGTGTTCAACCACCAACTTCTTGAGAACAGTAGACCTGTAGATAAGCATAAACTTGATTTTTGTCGGAAAATTGACAGATTAAAATTATTAGTCAAGAAATTTTCAGCTATGGTCAAAAAGTGGCCATGGCACCCGTGGGCATACGGTTGTGGACCCCTGTCTTAAAGCATTCGAGTAAGATAGATTCAAACACAAAGCCAGAGCTGAAAGAATAGGGGGCTAGGATTTGTGCGAATTGCGGGTTACACTTTTGAACCATTTGGGAGTTATTTCTATTGCATGATAATCAAATTCTCTCATGGGAAACATTAGCCTACTTTCTTGGTTAATTTCTGGAGTGGTAATATTTTACTGAAATATTATATTTAATTGTTTTGTTTCTGTAAAGTAATTACTTAAATTATATTCTATGTTTCAAATCGAAAGTCAAAACTATTAGAAGGGCGCATTATCAGCAGAGGAGGGTTGAGAATAATCTTTGTTCGAATGGATGAGGGAAGTTGAGTGTGGCTTTTGTAAATAGGAGAAGTTTCCATTAAGCGCCAGCACGAAGTTTCGTTGAGTAAGATGCAGCATCAGCTTCGCAATTAGAATGGATTGCTTGTTTCTGCTGAACAGTTGGCAATTAGAGGAAGAAAGCCAGCTTCCCCTGAGAAAAAAACTCTTCATCAATTTTCGATTTCTTTGCCAAGTTTTCAATTGTTTAGGGTTTGTTTTATTTTCAAGGGGGGAAACCTAAAATATTCACTAACTCTTTACTTCCCTGCAACCCTTATGAGAAAGGAAATATATTGATCGTAAAAATAATAATCTTAATATATATTTTAATAGTTTCAAGACTTCCTAAACCCGAAAAAGTTGATTTGTGTCACCGTCTGTCTGTGTGTTTGTATCTTGGCCTTGAACAGAAACCATCTGACCGATCTGGCTAAAACTTGGTATCTGGTATTTTAATTAGGCTACCCCAAGCGGTTTTTGGAATTAGCTTACTAACCCTAAAATTGAGGGTATTTTACTGCAAATAGTTTTTCACAAAATAATATCTTTTGATTTTGATCGATTAAATACCCTAACCTCTTATATTTGTTAGTTACGTTTATAGCCGCATATAAATATCATATTATTTGAATTGAAAAATTGTCGTATTGAGCTCAACCGCTGAGGACGGGGAAATCGAGGTTCGAATCTCCGTCGGGTGAACTGAGGGTGGTTTTTCCTAAATGGTTCTCCACTCTTCCTCCACGCAAATGCGGGTTCATTTCCTCTAATTCAGCCTTCCCAATTCCTAATCCATTAGAGTAATTAGTACTTAAAAGCGTATAACCCGAACGGGTAGTAAGACGCGGTGCTAAATATTATTATTATTGAATTGAAAAATACACCTGGACACTGGAATTGAACCCAGGACCTTTGGCTTAATACGCCAATGCTCGGACCACTGAGCTTTGGCGTACTAAGCCAAAGGTCCCGGCTTCGATTTCCATGTCCAGGTGTCATTTTTCAATTAAAAGAATTATCTTATGATTTTTATTAAAATTCTTATTTGGGCATTGTTTGACCTTACAAACAAAATAGTGCATTTCATTTTCCCCGGGGAAATGACCTGGATAAACATTGGAAATGTAGACCTATATAAAGTACCCCTTAAAGCCATTTTGTTTGTCGTTCTTAACAATACCTAGATACAAAATTTAATCAAAATCACTTAGGGGGGGTATTGCATTTTAGGGCTAGACATCAAATCCAAAAAACCTTTTGGGGGACCTTATGAAAACCCTAGATACCAAGTCCTAGCCCAATCGGTAAAATGTTATTATTATTATTATTACTAGCACCGCGTCTTACTACCCGTTCGGGTTATACGCACTTACGCTAATGTGTAATGGTAGGGTGATTGTGAGATGAAATAGAGGACCTACAGTTTAACGTGGAATCCGAACCACGGTGGAGGCCTGGCATTCCTCACATTCACAAGATGTCTTGTCAGAGGTGAAGGAAGAGTTTGGTAATCAGATAAATCTTTGCCGGGACCGAGGATTGAACCCCGGCCACCAGCACAGAAGACTGACACCTTACCCCTAGACCACCAGGTCACCCTAATCGGTAAAATGGTCTCGGCTGTAGTCCGAAACACAGACAAACCGAAGGCATAGTGAAAAACACCTTTTCTGTTTCAAGAAGTCATGAAACGTCGACATCTATCAAAATCTTGATTTTTTTTTATGATCACAATAATTTCTCTACTTGAGGGTTCATGAAAAAGGTAAAAATTGTAACACAATTTTCGAAAAACTTATGTATGAACTATGCCAGCGGTTCCCAAAGTGTGCTCCGCGGAGCACCAAGTGCTCCGCGAAACATCTCCAGGTGCTCCGCGGAGAGATTGTAAATAGGGCAACGATAGTGCTCCGTCACGAATTTCACTCCTGAGAAGTGCTCCGCGACTCAAAAAGTTTGGGAACCGCTGAACTATGCTATAGTTTTTGCAAACCGAATTATATACAACAGATTTCTCTGAAATTTGGTAAAAGTACATAAACTTATTATTTATTTATTGAATCCCAGAGAGCACTGCTAAACTAAAGCTGTAAAATTATGATTCATCATAATGATTTTAACATGCTTATACATAGTGGACCTAACTTTATTAGAGTCCATTTGTCACAGGAGTGGTCGTAACTGACGGACCTTACAAAGCTTACAAAACGGAGTTAACTTAATTTTTTTTACCATTAGTTAACGGAAGATTGGTCCTGTTTCCTAGGTGTCAGAATTTATGGCTACAGAGCCAGAAACCCTGTATTCGATCCCAGTGCTTCCATAATTTATCTGTGAAGCAATGGCTCTGGTCAAACTCAAGTCTCATGCAGAGAAATGAGGATGCTATCTGAATAAGGAAATAGCAGCTTCGGTTTAGAAAACAGAGATTAACGGCTGGAGGGTGCAATGTGTTGACCACATGACACCCTCTATCCATTAATGGTGGCACTATCATAACTAACGGCAGCGGACTCACACCATGGAGTTTATTTTCTTTCAACCAGAATATAGGTTTATTAAAACAATCAGGAAACATATTTTTTAGTTGAGGAGCCTCTATGATGTTAGGGGACACACTTTCTTAGTCGCTTATAAACCATTAAAAACCAAATGAATATTTCACTCAAACGCTTCATTTGTCCTGTTGTAAGCATCTAACCAGTTCTGAGAATGGGTTTTAAATGATATTAAGGTCTAAAGAACACTTTTGGTTAGTGATCCGAGTTACTATCATTTTGCTTGACTGCAGCTTAAGGGCTACTTTCTACGTCACGTTATTCGTGCGCAGAACGAAGTGTGTATGATCCAGGCAACCTCCTCTCTACTAGTCTTGGGTCGAGAGAACTATTATTATTATTATTATTAGCACCGCGTCTTACTACCCGTTCAGGTTATACGCACTTACGCTAATGTGTAATGGTAGGGTGATTGTGATATGAAATGGAGGACCTACAGTTTAACGTGGAATCCGAACCACGGTGGAGGCCTGGCATTCCCCACATTCACAAGATGCCTTGTCAGAGGTGAAGGAAGGGTTTGGTAATCAAATAAATCTGTGCCGGGACCGAGGATTGAACCCCGGCCACCAGTACAGAAGTCTGACACCTTACCCCTAGACCGCCAGGTCACTTCGAGAGAACTAAGACACATATATGAACACCCGCCACGACGGATGGGTCAGAGCTCAAATCATCCTGGCCGGGTGTAATTAGGTGAATCATCATAATTATTTCCCACTCTTCCACCCCGTGAATGCGGATACATGTTCTCTAAATTCTATCTTCATTGGCCTAGTTAAAAGGGTCGATGCCTTAGCTCAGTCAGTAGCGTGTCTGCCTACTAAGCTAAAGGTCCCATGTTCGATTACTGGCATGACCGTAAAATAGATAATTGGTAAAATGTGGGTTTCCCTCTCAATAGTGATGAATTAAAGAATGGAGGCTGGGTGTTTTTTTAAAACATCGAGTCTTACTACCCATTAGGGTTTTACGTCTATGTACTAATTACGCTAGTGACTCTAGTGTTGAGGAAGGTTATATTTAGAGGAAGTGTACCCATATTTGCGTGGGGGTGGAGTGGAAAATCATTTAGGAAAAACCATTCTCAATACACCCAACCAGGATTCAAACCCTGATAGCCCTCTCATCGGCAATCTAATCTATTGTGAGAGTGACGCCTTAGATCATGCGGACACCGAAACAGGTAAAGAGATCATTCAAGAGTATTTCTACCAATTGAGGCAAGTACGTTGGACCTAGTGCCGGATGAGGAAGGGACAATGTCAAGGACGTAGAAAGATTTGGGTCGAGGGGGTCCAGAACACCCCCTAGTTAAATTAGCTTTCTACGCCCTTGGACACTGTTGGGGACGAGAGTTGTGAGGCATATGTCAACAAGTTTCCAAGGAGTTATTGTTCAAATTCCTGTAAGATATTTAAAGGTGGAATTTATCAGTCAGGACTCGAGAGGCTCCGAGTCCACTAGAGCCAAGAGGACCCTGGTGCCAATAACCCAGGCGTGTTAAGAGGTTCAACGAGTGGTCAAGATTAACGTTCGTTGCTGGTGATTATTCGCACCGGAGGACGCCACCCTTTGAAACGTGAGCGTCATTGTTCGCCCTTTCTCCCAGCTGTTAGCCACAACTCGTCGGCGGGCTGGAGTCACGATCAGACGCTGTTACCCGGGCAGGGGCTGAGGACGGTTGAAACACAGGTGGGGGAGGGGTTTTCAAGAACTTGCTGAGAGGATGGATCTCACTTCTTGACTTCTTTCTCCCTTTCTCTCGTTGGCCTTTCACCCATGGAGCTACTAAAATAAGACTCAAAAGTGACGCGAATAAAACCTAAATTACCAACCAGTTGCTTGAGGGTCACCGCTCATGTATTTCATTAGCGGACCGCTCATGCAGCTATTGTTTACTAGCCAGTTTACGACGCGTCCGTAATTAGTCACTGGAAATTCAACATGCTAGTCGCCGGGCTACTTAAGGAAAATACTCAATCATCAATCATCCCAAATGAACAATTATTGAACATTAAATGTACTATTCAACGTAGCTTACTTTTTACATTATGTACAACGCTATAAACTTTGCATCAGTTTGTTGCAGTCCCTTATAGAACCAAATCCTTCTCAACAGTCAAGTCACTAAGACATTATATTAATAAATATTAATTATTCTAGAAGCCCGAAGAAGGCACGTTCATCTATATAGTACGAAACCGACTGAAATTCCTCCACTTTTGCCATAGCACGGTGTGTGAAACATAATTAACTACCAATTACTGACCAGTTTGTAGCTCCAATCACTAACTAGTCCAATCACAGTTGAGTAGCTCCATAGGCAATACTGTGTGGCTAGCTCGGCTGACCTTCAGATCAAGGAGACGTAGACCGGGGGTCAAGCAGTCAGGGAGGTCGACTATAGGTGAATCGACCTTGTTTCGGCGCCAAGGGGCTATGGAATCTACTTGCAGTGTACAGGATGTGTGGGTGACAATAGTCCAGTGCCTGACTATAGTGAAGGCTACTGGGCCTGCTATTATAGCTTAAGCTAGTGTGTAAGTCGTGTACTGATTTAACCTTTTCTTAACAAAAGGTATACAGTTTCAAGAACCACACACACCCTTACTTTTCGTTCACGCTGGCCGCGGCTTACGCTTTCTTTTAGCACCATGTCTTACTCCCCGTTAGAATTACTCTAATTTGTTAGGGATGAGGAAGGTTGAACTTAGAGGAAGTGTAACCGAATTTAAAGGGAGGGAGATTAAAAATTTATTTAAGAAAAAAACACCCTCAATATGCCCTTCCGGGATTTGGACACCACTCTTCCCATCATTGGCAGTCCAATCTAACACAAGAGTGACGCCTTTAACCACTCGACCATTGATGTGGGTCATACAATACGCTGTAAGAAAAATCTGTGGTAAAATTCCCATACATGTATTGGAAGTAATTAACCCATACAAGTGTTGAAGTTTTCCCATAAACGGTCATAGGAAAAGTGCCATACGTTGGTAGTAATTTTCATACACTGGGTTGGTATTTTACCCATATCTGTACACGGAAAAATTAAAATCTGCCCGCCATGAAGGTTGTAATTTTCATAAGCTTGATTGGTATTTTTATCATGCCTGTGTATGGAAAAATTAATATTTGACCACTATGAAGGTTGTATATTTCATATTCTGGGTGGGTTTTTCCCATGTTTGTTTATGGATTTTTTAAATATTTCATCTATACATTGGGTGTAATTTTTATACACCGGGATGGGATTTTTCCCATGTTTAGTAATGGGATAAATAAAATACCATCAATGCATTGGTTGTATCTTTCCCATATTGAGGTATGGGTATAGTGGCATTTCACCAGTAAGTTTTTTTTAATAACTGGGTATAGGAATAGTTCATTTTATCCAATTTATTTATTTTACATGTTTATGGAAAAATAAAAAAACTTACCTGGGGAAAATATACTACATTCTGGCTGTGTGTACAATCTTCATTGATCTGAAAGATATTTCCAAAGATTTTTGTACAAAATAAAACACCTTTCCATGTTTCATCTTTCAATTAACGACTTACACTATTTGATTACAAATCACACACAAGGTGATACAAACTGATAATTAATGTTAGCACAGTCGTGTCCAAATTGAATAAACATTAATTTAGTTGAAAAATGACATCTGGACACGGGGATCAAACCAGGGACCTTTGGCTTAGCGCGCTAACGATCTATTACTTAGCTATCCAGGAATCGTTCCGTGCCCAGGGTCATTCTTCTCTCAGTTTAAGCAGAGCCTGTACTAAACCTTGTGTGTGATATGTAATTATATTGTGAATTCTCCCAATTTTACACCTGGCCATGATTGAGTCAAAATGGTTGTTGGATCAGATAACTCGCTTATAACTGATGATTTCCACATGTTGATCAGACTCTGCCTTCAAATATCAACAAGTTCAGATATTATAATCATTGTGTGCAGTGCAGCAGGGATTTTTGTTTAAAAAATTATTTGATTATTTAAAATATATTTTGTTTTATCTTTATAGAATTCAATATGGAAATATGTGGTATGATTAAGTATAAGTGAGAACAAATTTTTGTGGAGTTACCAACTTTTACTAAGTTTTATCAAGTTCCTGAATAAATTTCTTTTTATAATTTTTTTTTCCTTTTACACAATTTAAAAACAAAGGCTAAACTTTTTTAAAGCAGCATCCCCACTAATTTTTAGCTACGAGCCGTCACTGGGGCTTCCAATAAAATCAGATTGTATACACACTGTGAAGGAAAATAACAACAGCTGATGTAGTGCCAACTGTACAAAATGAAATATAATTCATTTTCAATTTATGGGAGAGCTTCCTTTTTACCATATTGTACCTTTGACCACCTAGGATATGGAGATAGCTACTAGATGTTTCTCAAAATTTGTATGAAGAGTGAAAAAAAACCTCCAACAGAGACACTTCACAGCCTACAGTAGATAATATATAAAGACTTGCCATTTTCTTTTTAGTATTGTTTTGCCTCTTAATATTTTTTGTAGTGAATTTGATACACAGGTAATTTAAACCGTATACAGTCAAATCTCGATTCTACGACCTTTCACGGTTCCCTGGAAAAAGGTCGTTATTTCGAAGGGGTCGTTGTTGGAATTTTAACAGATTTTGTTCCATCCCTGACCTTCATACGAAAAAATTGCATTTTTTAGACAATACGTGAAAAAGTAAATAAAATAAAACCTATCTATTTCATGAAGAAGGTACTCCTTTCACTCATTTCGTCAAAATTATAAGTTCGTATCAAATAAAAAAAATAGCGTGGGTCATCAAAAATCGTTCACAAAATCCAACCAAAAACGTAACCAAATAAAATAACAATGTTAAACAATAGCATGGGTCGTCAAAAATTGTTCACAAAATCAAACCAAAATAGTAACCAAATCGAGAATCGAAATAGCAATGGAAAAAGCAAGCCTGGCGCGTGATGTAGCGGCAGTCGCGCGCGGGAAAACATTGTCTTGCTTGTGGGAGGGGGTGGGCAATCTAAAGTGCTATTGGCTGGTATTGATGAGGTAGTGTCTTTTTTATACCTGACCCACCCCAGTTACTAGTAATACAGCACTCACAAAGATAATTGCAATGCAGCGACCTAAATAAATGCAACTAACACATTTTACAGCCGATTTCATTAAACTTTTCAACCTTTTCCCCCACATTTTTCACGGTTCCTCGAAAAAGGGTCGTTACTTCGAGAGGGACGCTATTCCCGGGGTCGTAGAATCGAGAGTTGACTGTACACACATTAGTTTATGTACTGTACCTAGTAATTAAAAGTGATACACTTAACCTAAAAATGTTACACGTGGAAAGTGTGGGTTGTTAAGGATGATGCATTGAATGTCATCAGGTGTTGTACCCTTGATCAAGTCTAAAGAACAAGTCTTTAAATTAACAAATTTATTTTATAATATTAATTTATTTGATTAATAAGCCCTACATTATTAGAAAAAAGTTTATATGCTTGTTAATTAGTTTGAATTAAAACAAAATTTAACTTTTTTTTATAATTTATTTATGTGCTGCATTTATCAGCACAAGACTTAGAAACTAACTTAAACCTAGAAGAGACCCAATACCCAGCCCATGGCCGTTAATTCACCACTGTAAGCCCACATTTCACAAATTATTAATTTTTCGGCCATGCTGGGAATCGATCCCGGGACCTTTAACTCAGAAGGCAGGCAGACTCGCTTTCTAAAATAGTCCTGTAGTAATTAAATATGTTACATATTTTGTATTTATTAACTTAGATCTATGCCACAGACAAGGAAACACCTGATACACACACAACTCCTAGGTTAAACTGGCTGCCCTCCTTTTCTAAGCTTGAGTCCTTCGACATCTAGGATCGCCACATACAGTCCCAGGTTACAACATAGGGCAGCAACTAGCAATCCTTGTGTCGAAGGACTCAAGCTATAAAAGGGAGCGCAGCAAAACTCCCGTAAGGCTGTGTGGCCTTTGGATGTTTCCTTATGTGTGGCATAGGCCTATAATATTTACATGGATTAAGCTTGTGTGAACCTTCGGAATTTCAAAACCCAAATCCCACGCAAAACTAAGATTCAGATTTGGGGTAGAATACATTAGCCATATGTTGGGGAGGATGATTCACAAACCAATGATATTAATACCCCAAAACTTCATATAAACGGGTGACGTTGGAATATTTACACAATTTGTATTAAATTGAAAAAAAAAGAGAGCCTAATTCAAACTCGACTCACTTGTTTTAAGGGATATCGTTGTGCTGTATTGTGTAGCAATTCCTTGAACCCTTGACCTCGATCTAGCCACATAGAACTATTAATGTGTTCATACATCAATTTACGGTAGATTGAAGTAATCTGCTAAAACAGTGCCGTAGGAATGAGTTGGCATTTCGTGCAAGAAACGCAAAAAGATCTCTGCGGTGTATAGACACTTTGGCTATGCTGTCACCCAGATCTTTAGGCTTTGTAAGTGGCAGAAAGTAGAAATAGAATGGTATGGCTGGCGAGAAACATGGTTCCAAATGTTTAGCTAAAATATAGTTGGGTGAAACCATGATAATCAGGGACCAAGATTTTAAATTTAAACTATATTCAAATGTATCTTGATATATATCAACTTTCTGTTGTTAATTGTTGTCCCTAAAAGAGTGTAAATTAAAATATTTTGTTTTGCGCCTTATATCTTTGTATTTCTATGCCTATACAAAATTGATATTCTTGCTTTGTTTTTTAATACATAGTATACTTGTTATTAAGAAGTTATAACCTAACCTAACCTAACCTGTCATAACCTTACCTAACCTATAGGCCCTATAAGTATTTACACTAATAAAGAAAACTTATTATGTAACTACCCGCCTCAGTGGCGTAGTTGGCTAACGCGCTTGTCATGTTGAGCTCGACTGCTGAAGACGGGGGGATCGAGGTTCGAATCTCGGTCGGGTGAACTGGGGGTGGTTTTCCACTCTCCCTCCACGCAAATGCGGGTTCCCTTCCTTTATTTCAACCTTCCAAATTCCTAGTCCATTAGAGTAATTAGTATTTAAAGCGTATAACCCGAAGGGTAGTAAGACGTGGTGCTAAATATTATTATATTATTATTATGTAACTCTAGAATAAATTAAATATTAATACAGCTAGGTGACACTGTTGTATCAGGTCAATACATACATAAAGGCTGTGACACACCACATTTAATTTTTAAGAAGAATGTTTTATACCTAACCTTTAAATTTATACCAATTGCAAATTTGTTTATGGGACAAGTACTGAAGAGGCTACCTACCTAAAGTTCATTTAAAACTATACTTCATTCACGGTAGGAATTACTCTCTGAAAGGTTTTTTTTCCCTACCAATATCCTACTATATAATATATTTCTGGTAGGGAAAAAGGCCTTTCAGAAAACCATTCTTACACTGAACAGACTTTAGGTCTAAGGAAATTTACAATGTAGTCCCTATTTCTAAATATTGTAAATAATATTTAAATCTTTATATCTTTAAATTATAGCTCATAGTAGAATGAAACATTCTTCAAAACAATGTGTACCAAGTAAAGGGGATGAATTGGCTTGATAAAAATAAGATCCAGTGTTCCGGCCATACGATAAAGACACATCAGTAGTAGACATGGAAAATATTGTTCTAGTTCTTCCTACCCCAAATATCATATGTGAGGGACTATGTGAGGTACAGCTTCACTAGCCCTATTGACATTTTGGAAAAAATAACTGTATGACTCAATTGGTAGTGCTCAGAAATACTGAATCAAGGGTCCAGGGTTCAATTCCCGACAATGTCAAAACAAATTGTTGATGGAGTGGGACCCTTACACATCAGGGACACATTTACAGCTGGGTGTTGTTTTAATTCATTAGATTTTAAGTCATGTGCTCAGAAAGTGCATGTTATAAAATCTCAATAATCTTGTATTTTGACATTTTGACATTCTCATATGTCTAAACAGCAATTACCGCCACAAACTAATGTGAACTTATTGTACCGCCGCCCTTACTCTTCCCCGAAGAATAAGGCTGGCGCACAACAGACAATAAAAATAAAAATTTAAATATAGCAATTGCAGAGGGGCTGTGAGAATACAAACAAAAATAAACAGGTCAATTACAGGCCCATTTACTTATATTCCCCGCGAACTCACACCTCAATTATATTGATGTTCATAACAGGAAAGGGGATGGCTAAAGCAGGAAACCTGGATTTAGAAGAATATATGTCAATGGTAACAATTTGTAGTTTTATTGATAGTGAGAATAAAGTTGAACAGAGTATAAAAAAAGGCGATTAAGTTGTACATTTTGGAATTGCTTATAATTCATGAAGCTATTAGCATACGAACATAATATCGTAATTGAAACCAACGAACAATGAACTCTATAAGCCCGCAAGGCCAACGAGTTAAATGATGACAATATTCCAATACAAAAACTGGCTATGCAGACAAAAATACTCCTTACGAACGATAATACAAGACTTTTGCCGTATGGGCCATTCAGTTAAAAGGGGTTCATAAAAAAATACTTATAACTTTATATTTACAATACGAAACTTCCCACTGCCTGATGGGCATTTTTGATACAATCAATTACCCTCAGATATCTCTATTATATCTGCCGCTCTAGTAAATATATTTCTTACTAAACAATCAGGTATAGATGCCATATAGGCGATGCAAAAAAATAAACATTTATCAGTTAAATATGATTCCAGGTAAAGTAGAATATTCCAAGTCTAGAATAGACTACAACATCCATAGTGACGTTAGAAATTCTAAGTCCAAAATATCGGACATAATTACAAGTTAAATACGACGAAAAGAATCTAAGTCCAATATGATCGACATTTTTACAGAGTCCAAAATGATAGACATATTTACAAGTTGAAAAGATTCTAAGTCCAAAAGGTTAGACATATTTATAAGTTAAATATGACGAAAAGATTCTAAGTCCAATATGTTTGACTTTTTTACAGAGTCCAAAATGATAGACATATTTACAAGTTGAATACGACGCAAAAAGAATTTCTAATATACAACAGCCGAAAAGGGATTTCGTACCTTGCGAATATTTCCTACACACCCAAGGTGTGTCCTAGGGGACAGCCCTGTCAAGAAGTACCGTCCATGTTGAACAACACCAGTATTTATATGATTATACAAGCTCAAAGAGGGGGAAGAGGGGTAAATACAAAACATCGGTCAATATGACATAACGACGGGAGGGAGGGGTTAGAATATCAGGACGAACATACGCGGAGCTGGTCGAACTTACGAGAACAATAAACTCTGGCATAACATTCTTTTTGCGCAGGCGCGTCACACACTTTCCACACCCCACCTTGAGGTATAGAACACTTTACTAGTCCAATATTTCTCCTCGTTCAGTTTATCAATATTTTGGTAGAGGCAAGTTGTTGTCTTTTTTGTGCGTGGGAAACAGTAAGTTGGCGCAGCAATAGTGGGGGACTTTGGTGAGTTTTCTTGTTTTAAAATATTTTTTTTGGAGCATATATCCCAAATAAATGCTACATTATTTACTAATTACAAGTGCGACAAAATTGTTCTTCCTTAACGTTGCGTGTAGCCTACTTGTTTTAAATTTGAAACACATACACTAATCCCCATAAAAAATATATTTTTTATAAACTTACATCAACAATTATCCACAACAAATACCAACCTTCCGCAATGTAAAGAAGAGAAGAATTATTATTTTAGGTTTTCACAAGATTTTATCATGTCTTTAATTTATCCCTCCATAACTCAAGATTGGGGAACAGAACACAAAAGCCTGATTTTAGGATATATCTTTAAAAAGGAAAACAATTTTACCAAACAATCTTATAAGTCATATGAAACAAACAAAAAGTACTGACATAAAAATAAGTCTTATATACACTCTTAGTATAATGATAGATTAAACTATAGCTTGACTCATTTATTTCAAGGGCTACCTTTCCGCCATATTCCTTCAAGGCACAATAATCTTAAACAGTTAACTTTTTTTTTTGCAACAATCCAAAATCTTGTAATTAATAACTATGTCCTTGTTATTTAATGAAAAAAAATTGTGTCTTTCAATGAATTACCTAGGCCTTCTTTTAAATTTTCACACATAATTATTCAAAACAGTCACATTAGAAAATTAATCGAAGTTAAAGTCACAGTAAAACAAGATGGCCAACTTAATAAAAGCTAAACTACCCCTTCTTTTAAATATTTTACATTTAAAATGATTATAAAATACAAAACAAACAAAAATTAATTAATCTAATATAATTTAAGCTAATCTAACCTAACCTTCAATTAAACAAAATTACATTTTTGAAGCTTTTGTTAAATTCTAGTAATCTAGTTGTGAGGTTGTCTGACGGAAATTGTTAAACGACTTTAGTGAAAAGCAGTAGTAAACAACGTTAGAGGTGTTTAAAATTTGTTCCACAAAATAATTAATCAAAAACAAAATAACGAAAATATTATAACGTCAGTAGTTTTTATGTGTCTTATATGATTAATAACGCAACTAGGAAGTGTTATTTTGTTGAAAATATGTTTTCTTAAAATTGGGTGATTGTGTTCTATGCACTAAGATTGTTTATTTAGTTTTTTAAATAAAATGCAAAAATTTTGCCATTAAGTTGAAAACAAGTGTCACTTATCTGCTCCATGCTGCAAACTATTTTTTTTAATGTTTAAGTTAAATAGTTTTGCTTTAATAATCAAAGAAACAGCTAAAAAGTGTCCTTCCGTAACACTCCCATTACTATAACTTCACCCTTATTTTTCTAGAAAGATAGTTTAATTAATGATATGTTGGATGGGGTAGTAAACAACATGCCATACAATCTGATTGAGGGTCAGTATTCGTCTCGCAAATTATTTTTTTAAATGTTGTAATAAACATATTTTAACATCAGCAGTTTTATGTGGTTAATATGATTAGTAAAGTAACTAGGCCTAAGTGAGCTTAGTGAAATTTTGTTAATTTTTTTTCCCAACATATGGCTAATATGTTTCTTAAGTTTAGCTTATAAATATTTAAAAGCATGACATTCGATCAGAGTCTGTGGATCAAGATTAAGATTTGGGGTACAGGCTTAAAAGCTTAAATAGGCCTAGACATCTAGGCTGTATAGATATATGGTACCCAATATAGGCGTATTTATAATAATGCAGCCTATAAGTTATATTTATTAATATAATATAGCATAGGCACTATATAGGTCTAAAGATCTTTATTTATATATTCTGCCCCATTTATATAGACCTATGTCTTATATTAATATAATATCTTATTATATTTATTTATCATAACCATTTATATAATTTATAATACAAGTAGGCCTAAATACGCTCATATACTTTTAGAAATATTTATTTAAAATAGAAAAGAATAAATGTTATGGCTGTATTTTTATATTCTGTGTACTAGGACCTATGCACTTGTAGGCTTTACTGCACACTTTAATAAAAAAGATTTTTGTTGCCCTAAAGTGAATAGGGTGCAAAATACCTTTCGACAGCACAGTACAGCTAAAGCTACCTGGTGGGTAAATCTGAAACATGCCTTTCCATATAAACGAGACTGAATTTTTATAGTGGTGTGTCAAGGTTCACATAATAAGACCTATTAAGTTTTTAACTACGGCACCATTCTTTTAATTTTCGTTTCAAGGAAGAATAAACTGACCAATATGGGTTTAAATATGAATTTACTTCCGTGACATTTTGTTTAAAGCTATTCTAAATATTTTACCACGCAATAATATAGGCCTGCTATTCAAACTCTTCCAGAAATGATCTCAATTTTTAAGTGCCATCAGGTCCACACGAAAAAACAACTCTACCAAATTATATTATTATGAAAAAAAGTCTGTATTAGATTATTTAAATGTAGGTCTTAACTTATAAATAACCTACTTGCACAAAAAATAAAAAGTTTACCATTTAGCCTATTATTCTATCTATGTAGTCTATTTATAATTTTGATATACATCTTTTAAACTTTTTTTAACCCTTAAAAAAGATTTTCATTTTAATTTTACAGGAAGAAATTTAGTCATCTAAATGAACAAAATAGCACAGAAAATCATTTTGAGTAGACAATTGATACATATTTAGGCACTTTAAAAATCTTTTTACCTATAAGTGCACATACGGGACACATCACATCAGATCACTTCAAAAACATTCAGACACCATCATAAACGACTTCCGCCCTTTAAGTAAACTCCATTGCAACTTTCAAGCAAATAAAGTGCACTAAGGTATAAGTGCGCTGCTACTATTCAGACACAGCCTATATTTAAAGTTAATAAAATAGTTTGGTAGGCTACCAACATTTCGATATTACAAATGATACTGCCTATTTTATTAAGCTTTATTCACATTTAGGAAAATTATAGCTCAATCTATAGTAGATGATAACAATTTGATTTAAAAAAAAACTGCCGCATGTTACAAAGTTAAGTTAAACAAGCGCAATTCCTCCCTTTTATGCAACATGAATTATAGTAATAAAGTGGGGAATTCCAGGCCTCCACCGTGGTTCGTATTCCACGTTAAACTGTTGGTCCTCCATTTCATCTCACAATAAGATTACCATTACACATTAGCGTAAGTGCGTATAACCCGAACGGGTAGTAAGAATAGGTGCTAATAATAATAATAATAATAATAATATAGTAATAAATAATTATCTTGTTCTTCACTAACCTGGTGAGAAAACACAGCAACAAATTTACTCCTTTAACAAAAGAATAAATAATTTCAGAACTTTTCTACTTACACTAGATTATTCTACAAACCAATATGGCGAACGAACGAACATCTTCTGAACATGAAGCCGAGCCTCTTTTCTGCGTCTTCTCTCTCTACACTGAGTGACGTGTCAGTGTTTCTCATACAACTTGAATTGTTTCCATGTCAATGTTGGACGCTGTCGGGTCCACTGGAAATATTCGATAGATATATGGGAAATTCTCATGTCTGCATGGTAAATTGAAAAATATGAGAGAAATAAAATATTGTTGTATGGAAAAAATATGATTTGTTTTACAGTGTAGTTTAAAAATTTGGGATTAAAAAGGGGAATTTCAAGGAAAAGCACTACCATTCCTCTATAGAGAGATTGCAAAAAGGCCAATATAAGTGCTTTTCAAGTAAGCTTCCGCTAATTTTCCTAATAAACTGCACTGTGTCTTCGTGAGCATTTAGTAAATATGGGTTCAGTTCTGTGGTTCGATGAATACTTTCCTAGATCTGTCGTTGGAGGAGTCAGATTTAATAGCCGTTTCTGCTATTTTTATTCTGAACTAATAAATTGCTCGCGATGTGGATGAAGTTTATGGTAGATCCTGTAGTTCTAACGCATTGTAAGAAAGTTTGCCTTAAGCTAGGGGAGTTTTTATAAAATATTCTACTATACATATTCAAGTAATTTTTGCTTAGATTCACAAGCGTACATATATATTATTCATAATCATATGAAAGCTGGATTGTAATGTATCTTTTTATTCCGTAGCTAAACGCAATTACGCTTTAATTTCATGGTTAAAAATAATCTAACAGCTCTCTACTCTGCCATTAAAATTTAATCTTAAAACATTCAGTTTTTTTATTTATGTTTGTTTCCTTGTAAGCTACAGGGTTAATTAAACAATATCAACATATTATTTTCATCACGAATGTAAGATAAAAGCCAACTTTATTGTCAAATGACTATACACCGGTAGTTCTTTGAACTGTGAATTCGCTCTCTCAATAAAATAATTTCAAGTACTTCATGTTAAGAATTATTTCATATTATTATCGTTAATAGAGTACTAAAGTCTTTGGATTTCAAGTTGAAATATCTTCTGTAATTTCTCCTTGGATTTAAGTAACAATCCTTGTTCAAATCGTACAGAAAACAAATGAATAATATACTCAATATACTATAGTATATTCGTAGGTAATAACCTATGTTCATGTGGATTAAGACGCCAATTTCACAATGTATGTCAATATTTAAAAATACCCCTTAGGTTCTATTGATGGCTTATAATTATAAATTAAAATGACTTGAAATAAGCTATTAAGTAAAAAACCTTTTGAGAAGCTACCATTTTGAAACAGATAGCTAGATAGAAAAAAAAGTGTGCATACGTTATTCGGCCTAGTTTCAGAGCAAGTCAAAATAGAGCCTCGTTTCGCTCGGTCAAAAACACAATCCCATGATTTGTGTAGTGTTTATAATTTTAATTTCCAATGTCTGTGTTTGAAAGTAAATATATTGTTTACTCCCAGCGTGTTCTGATAGTCTCAAGAAACTCCTCGCTAGTAAACCACGTCGTACAGTGTTACGCGAGCTAACTTCTCGGGGCGGCGAATCAGTGACGCTGCCGGTCGAGCCAATGTATGGATCCACGTTACTAAGCCGCCCATAAACACATCCGCGCGGAGCTTAACAGGGGAGAGGGATTAATACAATAAACTTTCCCTACCTCTGGTCCAAGGGTTGTTTGATCCTGGCATCACCTAAATGGCTCCACGGCCGGTTCAAACAGTTACTAGGGTCGTTAATTGGGAGCGGGATTTGCACGGTTTGGTTGCGGTCCGCGCCTTCACTTTGTGTATACAGAGCTACGGATGGAATGTGAGTTCAGATTCCTGTTGTCACACTTTATATAACAATTAGCTTTACTTTCTATCGACCCCTAGAGGAGAGAGGTATTGCCATCGACAAACAAAATTTGAACTCGAGATTTTGATAAATATCGAAGTTTCATGACCCCCAGAAACAAAAAAAGTGGTTTTTGTAATGCCGTCTGTCTGTCCGTCTATCTGTATCTCGGGCTAGAGTCGAAACTTATTTTACTGATTGAGCTAGAACTCGGTACCTGAGGTTTTCATAAGGTCCCTCCCCCCCCCCAAGGTTTTTTTTGGAATTAGATACCTATCCATAAATTGAAGAATAGTTTACTGAAGGGCATAAAGAGAAAAAAAAATCGACTTTCTTGAAATTAGCTCTAACGATTTTGATTTTTTTTTATCCAGACGCAATTTATAACTATAAACGAAAAGGAAACTCTCATATTCTCATGAAAATGACTTTGAGGGTAGTTTACATTGGGGAAATTTTACAATTTTCATCATTTATCTGCAACTATTTGAGATACGAAGTAACTTCTCATTGTAAAGTTGGAGTACCAATAAAGCTAGAAATATTTTACATATTTCAAATATGTTTTTATAAGACCAATAGTTTCTGAGCTATAAGCATTTATATATATGTACTTAAGGGCTAAGGGGCCGACGCCAAAGAGTCTTCCTTATAGTAATATAAACAGTTCTCGAATATTTGTCATGAACTTGTTTGTCTTTTGATTTCTGTCCAAATGCTACGATGAGGGCAACTGAATAGAACTATCTCAATATAGGAATAAAGTATAATGAGGTAGACTTGAAAGACTTAGCTTAATATAGTGGTATTGTGTAATGAGGTAGACTTGAAAGACTTAGCTTAATATAGNAATGGTGTACATGGGTATACTGCCTATTTATTTGTATAAAATAGGTGGGAGGGATGAGACTGGCTAAAGTTACTTCCTGCTTTGATACACACCAACTCCCAGGACAAAATATAAGTGTATTTAAGATATTTCTAATATCGCTAACCCCTGATCGCAAGGAACTTGAGAACTGGCAACCCTGTCTTAAACTACTATTAACGTTCCCTCCAATGCGTATCAAGGTATACCAAAGGTGACCGACCACCCATCCCGTATTTAATTTTACTTTGAGAGTTTCAACCCCAACGCGTATGTGTTCCGTAAATGTCCCATATTTTAGAAATTGCATGGTGTGAAACATAGGTATTTTACAATATTAATTATTATTTTTAGCACCTCGTCTTACTACCCGTTCGGGTTATACGCACTTACGCTAATGTGTAATGGTAGGGTGATTGTGAGATGAAATGGAGGACCTACAGTTTAACGTGGAATCCGAACCACGGTGGAGGCCTGGCATTCCCCACATTCACAAGATGTCTTGTCAGGGGTGAAGGAAGGGTTTGGTAATCAGATAAATTTATGCTGGGACCGGGGATTGAACCCCGGCTGTCAGCATAGAAGTCTGACACCTTACCCCTAGACCGCCAGGTCACCTTATGGTGGTATTGTATAATGAGGTAGACTTGAAATGACTTAGCTTGATATGGTGGTATTGTGTAATGAGGTAGACCTGAAAGACTTAGCTTGATATGGTGGTATTGTGTAATGAGGTGGCCCATGGGAAGAGCTTTTTATAAAATAAAATTATATATATTTAGCGCTCAACATCGATAACGTTTTAATGTATTACTAGTGTTATTTTATTAGTATTGGTAATTTATATCAAAGGTGACAGCTGAAATGTGACATGACCTGGTGTTTGAATACGTGAATGTAGATCTAGTATTATTTTCAGTTATCAGATAAAGGCTATTTATATTAAAATTGGCTTGTAGTTTCATTACACCTCACGCCTAGAAATTGCTAACCGGAGCTTCCTATAGAGGAGAAGGTGTTTAATTACCGTGAATGAATACAGGCGGAGCGTTCAGGAAGACGTTCTCAAATGATTACTCTGTGAATTACTCATCAAGCGGTGTTATGATCCTGTAGTTTATTGTATACCTTACCTTGTTGATTATCAGCCAGACACTGAGTTGACATTGCGGGAATCCAAGTCGTGAAGGGTAAGCTTACACGAGGCTGGTGACGGACTAACTTTATTAGCGTAGGATTTGCTTAGGGAAAAACTTAAAAAAATAAAATAATTTACGACAAAAGATGAATATATTTTTCACCTGCCTCGGTGACGTAGTTAGCTAACGCGCTAGTTTCTTGTTGAGCTAGACTGCAGAGGACGGGGAGATCGAGGTTAGAATGGCACTCAGATGAACTGGGGATGGTTTTCACCAAATTATTTTCCACTATCCCTACATGCAAATTTGGGTTCATTTCCTCTATTATTATTATTATTATTATTATTATTATTATTATTATTATTATTATTATTATTAGCACGTCTTACTACCCGTTCGGGTTGTACGCACTTACGCTAATGTGTAATGGTAGGGTGATTGTGAGATGAAATGGAGGACCTACAGTTTAACGTGGAATCCGAACCATGGTGGAGGCCTGGCATCCTCTAATATCAACCTTCCCAATTCCTAACCCATTAACGTAATTAGTACTTAAGCATATCCCCCGAACGGGTAGTAAGACGCGGTAACCAATCATAATAATATATTTTTCAGATATTGATAATATCCATCAAAAAAGAGCTGAAAAGAACTTGAATACGTGAAAATAGATCTAGTAACTTTTATATTTTTCATAAAAGTTTATCCCCACTAAGACTGGATTCTGCGTGGTCTCATGCTTGCATACAGTTACTCCACGTGACACGCACTGACGGTCCCACGGTACAAGGCATCAGTACCACAATAAACTGGCTTGCCTGTGACGGGGAAGAAGTCAGTGTTCGAATCTCATCCGATGACTTTGGAGGGGGGGGGGCTGGTTGGGGGTTGAGATATGATTGTCCACTTGTGGATACGCGCATCGATGCTCACAAGGTTAAGGGATTCACTCTCTCAATATAGTATATTTTCACCGACGGAGAGAAAGGGGTTCAGATACCGGTTAGGTATAATTAGGTTGATTTTTCTTAAACAGTTTATTACTCTCCCCCGGAGAAAATACGTGCATATTTTCTATCAATCCTGCCTTCCTCATTTGTGTAAATCTGTGGCTAGACCAGACGTGGTGAAAAAATAGAAACAGGTATGACGTATGGACTAACTTAAGTCTAGAACAGACACAACATCCAACGTCCGGCCGTTAATTTATCGCTGTGAAAGAGGAATCCCACCTTTCACCAATTATACAATTTTGGGCCATTACCTGAAATTGGACCCGATACCCTTAGCTCAATATGCAGACAAGAAACTGACTGAGTTAAGGGGCTGAAAATTGAATACTACTACAAAGAATATTTTATAACTTTGTTATATTAAACACTCGATCACCCCCACGCTCACTTGATATCAAATCTATAGCGCCCTTTGAGAAGTTATGTACCAAGAAGAATGACATATGGTAGATTGCGTTTTTTTAATCATAATCAATCCGAATAAATAAATGTTTTTTATTTTTATACATTTATTTATTTATTTACGTATTCATTTTGAATAATCGGTGACCGCGTGGTCTAAAGCGCCATTTTTCAAACTGTACTCCTCAATAATTATCTCATATTCCGTGAGACAATTTTAAAATATTCTTAATTTATTTTTCACAGAAAAAATCTTCAGTATGGAGCATTGCCATTTTTTTTTTTTCAAATCTGAATAAAGGACATTATTTTGTCAAAGGCGCAGGAATAACATGTAACTTTTTCGTTTGTTTTATCGTTGTAAAATTTAACAGTCATAATTGAATGTTCATAATATTAGTGTAAAACATCTTATGAAGACACCAGAAGTATTTTTTTTTTTTGCAAGGGCTCCTTTGCTTTTAAAATTTGAATAATTAAGTTTGCAAGTGATGGAAGAGAGTCACGTATAAAGTGTACCATACAAAAAGAAACAGTCATAAATATTAAGAAACATTATAATTATTAATTCAATTATGAAAAACAGTGTCAAGACAAAATACAAATATATATATATATATATACAGTATATGAAAGCTATGAACTTTAAAATAAAAACTTGTAATTAAGAAAAATAATTTTACAACATGTTAAAACATAATATCTAAACTAACATATAGTTTTGAAATTTTTAG
Source organism: Timema californicum (assembly GCA_902141385.1). Taxonomy (NCBI): domain Eukaryota; kingdom Metazoa; phylum Arthropoda; class Insecta; order Phasmatodea; family Timematidae; genus Timema; species Timema californicum. Next base: position 27,461 of record CABFOW010004610.1, on the reverse strand, counting down.
TAATACTAGATGTTATAGTCAATAAAATTAAAATAATCCTACAGCGAAAACAGCCAGTATCAAGGAACATGGAATAAACAATTCACCAAAGGAAAAATAATCCTCAATAATTTCATAGCCTATAACTTAAATTGCTCAAATAGTAATACAATTATCTTTTTAAAACTAAACAACTTCCATGATATCCCACTTTGACTAGATTTAACTGATTAAAATTGTACAGTATAGTCTCACATTTTAATAACGATAACATCTAGTATTATTAAAATTTTCAAAGTTATTTATTAGTTTGGATGTTGTATTTTAACATGTTGTAATAGTTGTTCTTAATTTTAATTCATAATTTTAGAATTCATAATTTTCATATATATTCATATATCTTTTGTCCAGCCAATATTTTTTATACATGACGTTATTTATAATATTTCTTAATATTTATGACAGTTTTTTCAGATATATTGTACACTTAAGCCATTCTTTTCGTTTATATCAAACTTGACTATACAACTGAACTGTATATTTATAAATACCTTATGATAAATTTCCTTACTAAAGAACTAAAATGTTTTTCAAAATTATTACTATAGTGTTACGCTTCAATCGCTTATTCATTCTATCAACATTTTAAACTATTCCAATGTGGACGATGAATTGAAAAATGCCACTGTATTATACCTGAAATAGTTCGAAGTAAATGTGCCCGAATTAGCTTGTAGACAAGATGGGAGAACTATGGGGATAAATCACATCATGGTTAGTGAATTCGGCCACGATTCGAACCTCAACCTTGCTATCACCAGCACTACATTATATCGTGAGACGAATGCCTTATTTCATGTGTCCACCAGTGCAGAATATTCAATTATAAAATTGCTTTTGAAATCATAAAGCAACAGTAAATATTTGCCAAACTCATCAGCGACTTATAAATAGATTCATAAATTGAATCGCCATCAATTTCGAGGCTGAGTGATTTATTATTGTTTGGTCTGTGAATATTTGCACATTTACAAAACATTTAATTACGTCATTAATTGAATTTAACCAACTATCTTTGTGAGTATTGTTATTAATGATTAAAAAAATTAAAAAATCTATAGTATAAATATTTTTAACACAGTTTTTAATATCGATTATAAATACTCAGATCCGCTTCTTCGCAGCATTTCTAGGAATCCGACAATTCCACTTATTTAAGGAAAATGAGCTAATAAAGTTAATTTTAAACTAATCTAGCAGAATTCGCCTGGAAATAAAGATGAAAACTAAACTGAAATTCACGTTTTGTATGGTTTCCAGGGCACCTAGCTGAAATTGGAACCCGGTCCCTATCTTGCAAATCAAATCCGAGCAAGCCGTCGACTTAGATAAAATTGAGATAGTCCCGTCTATAATGTAATATATAGGTTTTTATTCAAAGAAATAATACAAGGTTTAAGAGAAGATAAAATAATATTAATTTAAATTTCCTTTATTATATTGCTAGCCAACAGTTGTGAGACCTATAACATAAATGCAGTCAACAGTACTCAAGTAACTGACATGTGAGCATAATAATTATCAAATTAAAAAAATCCTAGCTAAATAATGATATACAGGCCAACAGTTTACAAAAATAGGAAACAAAGGGATAAACAGTAAATGACATGAATAAAGAGTAGTAGTAAAATCCTGAGTTTACAATAAGCATTTACATCACTTAAAACAACAAAAAACAAAACTTAATAATAATATAATGTGCTTACTTGGTACTGGTAACAAGTACTGTAATATTGTTTCATCTTAAGCAACATTGGGCAGTACATTTGTTCTGGTTAGTAATTAGGCCTACTATTAAGTTGATTTCCTTAAAATTTTAATCTTATAATGTTAGCAATTTTAGAAATTGCGGCGGCCGCTAGGTCGGGATAGCTCGCTTGTGGGATGACGCCATGAAGTGTTTTTTTTTAAAACTTTAACATCCTCATATGAGCTTTGTTTTCAAACAAAGATTAACTCGATCAGCTTTATTTGCATCTAACTCGACTGTTGAGATTCGTGGATATTAATATGTGATAATATTATTTTACTATCGATGCACATTGGGGGATTTACCCGAAAACGTGGCCAAAACAAAAAAATTCTAATTTCAAATATCGTCCTTATTTTTAATAGGATTTCAAAAGTAAAATCTCGTTAGTCTTGTTGGGATATTTCTACTACCTGAGGCTCTACTTCAGCCCAAAACTGGCCGTTGTTTCCGTTTGAAGTGCCGCGCTATAATAAAGTGAATATAATATAGCTTGTGTAATATTTGTGAAAATCTAATTTTGTAAAAATTGATTCTATTCCTCTAGGTATGTTGCTAATTTTACTCTACTTTAATAAGTTTTTATTGATATTTAATACATTCAAATTCCATATGAAATTATGAGCTCGTAGACATAATTACATAAGGCTTCATTGCATTTCAATATTAGTTTTAGTTATACATTCCGCATCGTTCACTTAACATTCGATAGTGTGCTTTTGTTTTGTTGTTGTGACCGGAATTTGCAAAAATATCTGCTGATATCTGCTACTCTTCGAGTATGATCATTCTGCTTGAAACCTTGTTTTAGTTAGAAAAAAAATATATAGAGTTTTTAATTTTAATGAGAAATGGTATGTTTGGAAAGGATTTGTAAAAATGTTCAGATTTTATTAAATTTTGAAATTTTTAAAAAAGGAATAAATACGACGGAAGACATTTTCTATTGGGTGATGCTATCTTTAGATCCACGAATAAGTGGTATCAGAAATCTATCACAAAGAAAATTAAAAATCTCTTGGCAGATGTAGGCCTAATAAAACTTCTGCCGTCCTCAACTGTGGGACAATCAGAAACACCGTTCGATTCTTATAAAAGCGACTTGGACTCAGATTCCGAGTGATGTATTTACCGTACATTATATGCAGTCTATGTAAGCCTATTGCATGCATTGTCAGGGCTTTGGCTCATCAGATGAATGTGCAACCCAAGTTACAGGTCATATGGCCTGAATGTCAGGCTAATTGTTTCTCGATAGCTGGTTAGAAGGAGGTTAATCCTGATCGGCTCTTCTGGGGGTGTTTTGTAACAGTTTCCCACTTTCACTTCACAAAAAATGCGGGTACACTTACTATAAATTTTACTTTTCTCATCCTTACCACAGTTAATTTATATGCTTACAGACCGAAATAGTGGAAAAAATATCTAAGTACTCGTCCGTTCAAAAAATTATCTTTAATGTCATGTCATTTTAAAAAATTGGTTTAAGAATATCTTTTACCCGCTTCGGTAGCAGTGTGGTCTAACCCACTAGTCTCGCAGGAGACTAGACTGCCTATGACCGGGATTGAGGTTCAAATCTTGGTTGGGTGTACTGAAGGAGTTAAAAATAAAAATTCCACACTCCTACCATGCAAATGGGGATACATTTCGTGTAAATATAACCTTACAAATCCCTAAAACCATTAGCGTAATCGGTATATAAACGTAAAACTTGAACGGTAAGTATAACGGAGTGCAAATTTTTTTAAATCTTTAAATACAATTAATATTGATTATTAAAAGTTAAAAATTCCTGCAATGAATAAGTACTTAATGTACTGTACAGTAATGCGTATCGTTTTATTGCAATCACGAAGTGGAAGGGGACACTCCCACGCAATACTAGCTCTAATGAACACAACGAGTGGGTGGGCGTATTTTCCCAGACGAGGTTGATGTGGCGGAGATGTAAGCATTGGAGCGAACAACTTTGGAAGGTGGAAGAGAACCGCCGAAACGTTCCCATGTAGCAAAGTGGTGGCGGGTGGTGGGGGGTGTGTTGTTATTGTGAGTGTCTGGAGGCAGGCAAGAAATACGAGACCCATTTGTCAGCCGGTGTTGGCTGACTACAGGGGTGGGATCTCCCCCCTCCCCCTTTCCTTGTAGACTTGAGCAACACCGCAACTTTCGCAGTCTCCTGATTGAACATACTAGTTACTGGCAAGATAAGACACGGGTACAATCTGATCTGCAGTACACGTACTACCGTACTACGATACTAGTACATCCCACACACACGAATGAAGGGAACGTGATTTAAAGACTGTATTTTAACAGTTTTCATAAGATTTTCTTTTTGACATGATAACATCGTTTCAGTAGGTTCATTTGATTTGTATACATAGTAAAATTAATTTATTCTTGAATATTTGATAATAACTTTTCATCTTCATTTAAAAAGTTTCGGTTCAGATGCCATGATGCGTACGGCAGATATTCAAGAACTGTTGGGATTAATAGGTGTATGTAAAAAAATTAAACCAAAAATAGTTACTGTTTCGGCAAAACAAAAAATATGTGTTTGATTAAAAAAAACTGCAAAAATACCCACTGAGTGAACGGGGATACGGAAAAAGTATCGACACTTTACTAATACGCTATGTTCCTTTCGATACATTTTAATTTTATTTATGTATTTAATAATGTAATATACTTATTACTATTATTATTAGCACCGCGTCTTACTACCCGTTCGGGTTATACGCACTTACGCTAATGTGTTATGGTAGGGTGATTGATTGTGAGATGAAATGGAGGACCTACAGTTTAACGTGGAATCCGAACCACGGTGGAGGCCTGGCATTCCCCACATTCACAAGATGTACTTATTACTAAACTATCTAAACTATGATTACTTGCCGAGTTCCTTTTATTTATCACCGCGTCTCACTACCCGTTCGGATTATACGCTTATGTACTAATTACTCTACTGTGTTATGGATGAAGAAGGTTGAATGTAGAGGAAGTGTATCCACGTTTGCGTGAATGAAGAGTGGAAAACTATTAAGGGAAAACCACCCTCAGTACAGCCAACCCGTATCAAACCTCGATCTCCCCGTCTTCGACAGTTTATTCTATTTTGAGAGATGGGTGACCTGGCGGTCTAGGGGTAAGGTGTCAGACTTCTGTGCTGGTGTCCGGGGTTCAATCCTCGGTCCTGGCGCAGATTTATCTGAATGCCAAACCTTTCCTTCACATCTGACAATACATCTTGTGAATGTGGGGGATGCCAGGCCTCCACTGTGGTTCGGATTCCACGTTAAACTGCAGGTCCTCCATTTCATCTCACAATCACCCTACCATTACACATTAGCGTAAGTGCGTATAACCCGAACGGGTAGTAAGACGCGGTGCTAATAATAATAATAATAATAATAATATTACGTGTTTGTGTTTTTTTTATCTCATTTGTAGGCAAGATTATTTAGGTTTTATATNCTTACTACCCGTTCGGGTTATACGCACTTACGCTAATGTGTAATGGTAGGGTGATTGTGAGATGAAATGGAGGACCTACAGTTTAACGTGGAATCCGAACCACGGTGGAGGCCTGGCATTCTGTATCGATTTAATATGCGTTATTAAAACAATATCCTCGTAGTCATAAAAGGATGTTGATAAGAAGAAAAGCTTAGTGAATATAATTTTTTTTACGTTAATGATATTCTACTTTGTTGTTAATGATAATATTCATCAAAAGTTTCAGCTTCAGGTCACATGCTTGGACGTATGAATGTATGAAAGATGTATTTTTTGTAACTGTAAACTGTTATTCCTACCAGAATCAATCTATCATTGTTACAGATGAAGTTACTGCACATCTATTTAATTTATTACTTCTTATTCTTTAACTCCCGCAAGAGGTATTGTGGAAAAGCGTTTCTTTTTACCTTCTTTCCTTCTTTCTCGACCCCTGGTCGAAAGAAGTATGATGATCGTCAAAAAGATCGAACTCGATATTTTGTTAAATGTTGACGTTTATGACCCTCTGAAACTGAAGATAATGTTTTTCGCAATGACGTCTGTTTGTATCTCGTCCTAGAGGCGAAACTATTCGGTATAAAACTTGGTAAGTTATATAGTTTTTTAAGGGTTATCCGAGGACTTTTTGGAACTAGATATCCAACCTTAAGCTTAAGGGTAGGTCACTGAAGAGCAAAAAGAGAAAAATTCGCTTTTCTTGAAATCCGGTTGAAAGATTTTGACTAAATTTCGTGCTTATGCACTGTTTAACATTACAAACAAAATGGCGACTATCTTTTCTCGTATGACTTTGAGAGTACTTTACACTAGTGGAAATTTTCAATATTGATCATATATACATACAAATTTGAGATACGAAATAACTTATCACTGGGTGACCTGGTGGTCTAGGGGTAAGGTGTCAGACTTCTGTGTTGGGGGTCCGGGGTTCAATCCTCGGTCCCAGCATAGATTTATCTGGTTACCACACCCTTCCTTCACCTCCGATAAGACGTGTCTTAATCACAACTTGTGAATGTGGGTAACGCCAGGCCTCCATCCGTGGTTCGGATTACACGTTAAACTGTAGGTCCTCCATTTCATCTCACAATCACCCTACCATTACACATTAGCGTAAGTGCTAGTAAGACGCATTGCTAATAATAATAAATTTATCACTCTAAGGTTGTAGTAGGGTACTATTAAAAATAAAAACCTTTATTTGAAATATATTTTTATAAATAAATAGTTTCCGAACTATTGGCAATATATTTTTTTTTAAATTGAGGTCGATATAAGGAGTTGATTTAGTGAACAGAGATGTCACTTTCTTCCTCAATAAGTTTTTCTCAAAGTGAATATTATTTCACGTATGCTCTTTTTGTGGAATATGATACGCTTTTGTTTCCATCATGTTTCTGCCACAATATCTATTATATCGTTTCAAAAATATAACAAGTTCTTAAAAGAATGTCTTTATTATTTTTAGATTACGATGAGAGACTTTGTGGCGTCCCGTACTATTTATTTCTCTCACGGAGAAAGCTAATAAAGAATAGGAAAATTACATTTACTATGTCTTAGATCTTTTATTTTATTTATTTATTTAGCATCGCGTCTTACTGCCCCATTGAGCTATACGCTTCAGTAATAATTACGCTAATGGAGTAAGGATAGGGAGGGTTTAATTTATATGAATTGAACCCACGTTTGCGTGGAGGGAGAGAGGAAAACAGTTTATAACAAAGAACAGCTAATTCGAGTGAGACTTGAACTTCAATTTTCCCACCTTCAGTAGTCTAGTTTAACATGAAACTACACCGTTAGCCAACTACGCCACCGAGGCAGATTTTTGAGATGTTAATGGTGACTTATTCTGAAAATGAAATTAATCTAAACATATTTTGAAGATGATACCTCCTGTTATTTATGTTCATAGACTAACGGCTTTCACACCAACACGCCATGTGTTTGAAAATTAATATAAGAAAGTACATGCCACCTACTTTTATGCAAGCAGTGAGTTTATCTTTAATAGACATAAACATTAATGAATTTACTAAGAACGTGAATATTTGTAATTCATAATTTTTAATAGGTACAACCCATATTGGTGGTCGCGTGGTTCAAAGAGTCACTCTCGTGTTGGATTGGATCCCTGGAAACGGGTAGATTGGGGTTAGGATTTAAGATGGATGTATTAAGGGTAGTTTTTCCTGTTTGGCTTTCCACTATCCCTTAACGCAAATTTGGGTACACTATCTATACAATCCAAACTTCGCTAGCCCTATTCTATTAGCGAAACTAATGAATACGTATAAACCGAACGGTTACTTATATGTGGTGAAAGAGTAATACAAAATTAAATAGTTAACTAAAAATCGATTTAAAAAAACCCCCGTAAAAACGACTAAATAAAGGACACACTTTACAAGTGGAAACTAATATGTACACATATATATGAAACGAAAATCCTTTTAACAACTAAACTTTAGCTTTCTCATAAATATAACATTATTTTACAAATAACTACTTCATAAAATTCCATCCCTTCTTAATCAACCCTTTCCACCTTAGTTGCAATGTCTCACCAGGGATGTGTATGTTATAATCACACGCAAAGATGATACAAAGAAAGCTCCTGGCCTACTTATTCTCATTTTGACAGCCGTGTATTAAAAAAAAGAGTATCCATTTATATAAATAGCTATGGCATTTTAAAATATACTTAGTCAACATAAATACCTAAAATCTATTTAAAAATGTCTAAAATTGACTCAAAAATGCCTAAAAAAAACCCAAAAGGAAGAAAACCAAGAAAATATTACCTAAAATTCTAAATTGGAAAAATATGAAAAAAACAACTTATTACAAATGTCTCCTCAACAAGTGGAAAGTGAACAGTATGCATACGTGGGTATTGTATATGATGTAAAAAAAAAAGAAAAAAGAAAAAAAAGAAAAAAATTACATATTATCAAAAGCCGGTCTCTGTTGATAACTTAGAAATATTTAGTGTCTAATAAAACATCAGTTTAAACAAAGTCTACTTGAAACCAACTTTTATTGAGTCGGGACCCAACTCGTGTCAGAATAAAGTCCCCCCCTTCCACCTCTTAACATGTCTTTCCTTTGGAAGATACCCTTGTCCGCCACTGGTGTTCCTCGTAGTTGCCTTGAGGCTGGAATAAAGCCATCCGTCTCCTAGGAGTTGTTCGTTTCACCCTCCCACCCCCCACTGAAATAACCACGGCAAGGGGTAGTTTACACGGACCTACACGTCTTGTTTATGGCTCCCGGAGACCAAATCACACGGTCCAATAAATCCTGTTGTGGTGTAGCGACTGTAGGGACCCCGTCTAGGGCTTGTTCGAGGGAGAGGAATACATTTAATTTACCTTTATTGTTATTATTATTTTAGCTGTTGTATTTTAAGTCACTTAGCAGGCTCATGCTATTTAAAACTTTTGTTTTAATAATTGTAAAGTTCAAGCAACTTATAGCCTGCTTGCTTACGTTTGAGTGTTCCGGAGAAAATTCTTTCTAGAAACATCCTGAGGTACAGTCAGAATTATATATGAACAACCCTTTTTAACAAATATTAAAGTTACGAAAACACTGTCAAGTGACGTGCTAAGCAACTGTCGCTTTTCGTAGATACCATCAATATCTATTAGTGCAGAACGGTTAGCGAGAAAAAAATTAGCCTGAACCTAAATCTAATTAATAACAAAATTAAATCTATGGGAATGTATTCAGTATATGTCCCTCTACATTCTCTGAAAATTCCCAAGATTTCCCATTTCGGGAAAATCCGTCATCTTGGTAAAACCCTCGCGATTGTAAGATTTCACTTAAAATTAAATTTCTCGAGAACCGTTAGTCATACAGAGACCTAATTTATGTCAACGTATCCCTCTTGAATACCTATATAATATATTTAAATATACTATTGTGATTTAGGTCTATAAATAGCCTAAACAATAGTATACATAGTAATAAAAAACTTATTATCGATAATATTATACAGGTTTTTATTTTGCGGCGTTATTTTTCCCTTATGATACTTTTACATCAGATAAAAGTTGTAGAACGTACAATGCCGTATCGAAATCATATATGCTAAAGGTCTATATGTTAAAAACAACGCTTACACCTAGCCCGAACTTCAACCCTGTTCCCACCGGGTGGCGCGGAGGTATAATAACACATTCCTTAATATTTTAGTTTAGCTTAAATTAATTAATTAATTGGTGTTAATGTAGAAGAAAAAACTAATTCTTACATAAACAAATCCAGCAAAGTGCTAATTAGTCACATTTAATTTTGAAAGAAGAAAAAAATAATTTATATTTTTTACAGAAGTTGGATCATGAAAGGCGCATCTAGACAACATTTCTCTGACTTGAAGGAGCAGAAATGATCATTTATATTAAATGACAACGTATTATTTTTGTACTATAGTTGCAAATAATATTGTGTCAATGAAAATAATTGTGATTGGTTTATAAAACAAAATTCATTTTATTTTATAGTTATTCACTCCGAACCTTGCTAGGTAACAGCAGGTTTTAATCGGAATATGAAGCGCAGATGGCTCTTATTTTATTTCAGTTAGAAGATTATTGTAGTAAGTGTGGACTATATTGGAGCAGTAAATTAAAATATATGTTCAGCTACAACCCATAACAGTAGTTAAATAAAGTGTGTTATGAACTGACAGGCTGCTGTTAGTGAAGGGCGCCACACGTCATGCTCGATCCGCGCCACCCGGGGGGAACAGAGCTGAAGTTCGGGCTAGGTGTAAGCGTTGTTTTTAACATATAGACATTTAGCATATGATTTTGATAAGGCATCGTACGCTCTAAAACTTTTATCTGATGTAAAAGTATCACAAGGGAAAAAATAACGTCACAAAATAAAAACTTGTATACTATTATCGATAACAAGTCTTTTTTACTATACATACTATTAGTTAGGCTACTTGTAGATCTAAATCACCTTAATATGTATGAATATCATAGAGGAATTCAAGAGGGATACGTTACCTAAATTAGGATTCTATATGACTAACGGTTCTCGAGATATTTAATTTTAAGTGAAACCTTACAATTGTAAGGGTTTTTACAAGATGGCCGATTTTCCTGGAATGGGTAATCTTGGGAGTTTTCAGAGAATGTGGAGGGACATATACTGAATACATTCCAATAAGTTTCATTTTATTATTTAAGTTGTCCGGGTCAAAATCTAAAAGTCCTGTACTATATGTAATACTACTACTAGTAAAGTAAAATATTATCATTGTTAACCATGAATGAATGTGTTTGAATGTTCTAAAAGTTCCTTTCTATCAAAATTTCACTATATATGATCTTTACTACGTTGTGAATTGCACACGGCCAGGCCTTTCATCATCATTATCTTCAGACCTGTGTATTTAAGTGCTTAACCTATTATTGCGTGGACGTTGACACTAATTAAATTAGCGAACACAGTAAAAGTGAGGCCCAGTTCAGTGTCTAAACGGTCTAGGACGTCACTCTCATGTTGGACTGGCCATTGATGACGGGGAGATCGGTGTTCGAATACCAGTCGGTTCTACTGGGGTTAGTTTTTCCCTCAATGGTTTCGTATTCTACTTCTACACAAATGCTGGTATATTACCTCTAAAATGCTTCCTTACTCATCCCCACCACATTAGATTAATTATCATATGTTCTGAACAGGACGAGGTGAAAATAAGTTAATAATAAAAGTAACAGTTATGTATATTATTATTTAAAAAAAACACTCTGCCTTGCCACCCGTTTGGGCTATTGGCATTTTACACTATTCAGCTAGGAATGGAGAAATGTAAAATTATAGTAATGTTTAGGGGGGGGGGGGCAGCTTAGGTACACCCGACCAGGATTCGAGCCGTGATATCCCAATAATTTAGCAGTCAAATCTATCACGAGCGTGTCGTCTTAGACAATTCGATCACCGAAGCAGGTTTTGTAATTGTAGTTTTTTTTAGCACCACGTCGAAATACTCGTTCGCGTTGTATAGTTTTTTGTTGTTGTCGTAATTAATAATGATTACTTTAGAAAACATTTAAAAAAATCATTGGGTGTAGGAAACTTTGTATCTGCCACAGGGTTAATGTGTTTGATTTCTATAATTATTGTGTGACAACCTAGCAGAGCGTATCATTAAAGTTTGACATTTGACCCCGATGTGAAGAGAGTATGTATTGTGATGACTACGCAATGTTGTTGTCGCTCTCTGATTGGTTGTTACGTTATGTTGTGTCACTCTCTGATTGGTTTTTACCCTCCTCCTGACGCCCTTTCCAGTGTTCCAAACTTGTTTATTTTTGTCCAAACTGTTGTTTTTTTTAATTTTTGCTCATTGTTTATTTATGTATGCTCATTGATTTTTTATGTGTTTTCATTGGCTATTTATATATGCTCATTGGTTATTTATTCAGTGGTTTTTTATGTCTGTCTAGGATTGGGATGGGGTGTAAGAGTTTTTTTTATTTGTTTATTGGCGTGAAGTCCACGGTGCCGAGTGCTCCTTCCATGGCATCGCTAATGAGCGCTGGGAACATCTTCTCTGCCTGGCCGCTTAGCGAAGAGTGTGAGAGATGGTTCCCCTGCCTTGAGACCCCTTTCACTTCCCCTCACTACCCCTCCTTTATGTTATGTGTAGCAACCCCCTCCCCCACCCTGTATGGGGCAATGAGTTTTTCCGGTGTCACAACCCCTTCCTAGGTAATGGGGTTTTTCCCGGTGACTCATACCTGGCTACAGTTTGGTGGGTCGACAAGACAAGTCGGTACAATAATAGATTGTGACCTTGAATTATATTGCATTGGGTGTTCCCCGATGACTGGCGCCAGTTTGGTGGCTCGACAAGACAGGAATAGATCGTGACCTTGAAACCATGAGCTAGGTCATTGACACTGGTAACCCTTCCCTCAGTAATGGGTTTTCCCAATGACGTCATAGCACTGTCGCAACCCTGACAACGGGTTCCAGTTTGGCAAGTCGACAAGACAAGTTGAGACAGAAATAGGACATGACCTTGAGTGATGTCAAAATTGTTTTTTTCCCTAATGGCTGGTGACAGTTTTGAAGGCTCGACAAGTTGAGACTTGTATCTACGTGTAAGGGGACAGAAAGGTTTTGGATGAATAAAACACGATATTACAAAACATATATTGAATAAACATTAAATGTTTTACAGACATATATTAAAGGTTTCACAGACATCATACATAATATTTATTATACACTTTTAGAGGAATGTCGCATATATTCGTTCATACGTTTTTCTACAGTGTCACTTAGATGTGTTAGTGAAATGGTTTTTAGCTCACAATTCAGCATGTAATAGTACAAACCGATGACTTTACGTGTATATTAGGTAGAACTGTTAAGCTCTAGGTTTCTGATGTGCGTTTCCACCGTAGGATGTTTGAGAGCGATGACATCCACTGAATCTCTTAGCGTGTCGCATACATCCACGACGAGTGTATCGATCAAATCGTTGCAATAGCGTGCGATGGGTGTCAACCAAATATCCCAGTGGTCGATGGCAACGTCGATGAGGTCCCACACATCACAAAGACGCACCCAGCTAGGTGCTAGATAGGCAACCCGTTTGAGTCCAGCGTTTTGTTTCTGGCTGATGACAACCATACGTTCACCACACATACGTCTCAGAAATATTTCATGATTAGTCAGACTGATCTTCTGAGGAGGTTGCGGGTTGCTGAAAAACTTTGATATGACCGACTTGTAGCTGCCCAGTTCTTGCCACTCTGTACGGTTAAACACAGCACAGTTCCCTCCGCATTTTTCTAGCTGGTAATAGGGCGTAAAGTTATTCTTGCCGCTCATGCTAACGATGACTCTCTTGGCGTCGACTTCGTCTAGCGGGAACAAAGTTTTGAAAATACTGGTGATGGTGAGTAGCTTCACCGGCTTTGATTTGCGGTTGCAAACGTCTTGACATTCCATGGTGCTTGTTCGCTTCGACAACTGTCACGGTTATGGACGGCACGCTGCCGGGACGCCTCCTTTATAGGCGCCCGCTGATTGGACGCAGCCTATTTAGGGGCGGCAGGAAATTACACTCTTGAAAAATGTGTTGTAATATCACACCACCTTAGCGTCATTGCCTGTATGAATGGTGCGATGCTTTAAGGTTGTAGCGTGCTATGAAATGAACGGGAATGGTTTTTGCGTATAAATGCCAGATGTAACTTTATACGAGGTGGAAAACCATAACTGTTAAAATATTCTTCCACGCCGTTCTTGTTGATAAATATGGCGACCCAATGCATCCCAGCAGGGCTATTATGACCACGACGCAAAACGAGTTTGCGACCGTTAGCAGAGAGACGCTAGACTTTGCGTCAAAAGTTATTATGGCCAACCACTTTGCGAAAGCAAAGTCCTTGCGAGCGCAAATATTTTCCTAGTAGCGTGACGCTAAGTTGCGCAGACATTTTACTTGTCCTTTGGTTTGCGTTACGAGGTTATGTTTGCTAGTTTTTGTAATTTATTAGGTGTTTTGTGTTACATTATTTAAACTTGCCATCGCATTAGCCCAATATAATAATCCCAAAACGTTGTTGTGTGTTTTTCACATAAATCTAACTTTAAATAGGCCTATATCATAATGTAGGGATAGTACGCTTATACTGAATGCTAAAATAATATTTTCTTTGAAACATAACACTATCAAATTGCATTATTAGTCACCATCACCACACTGATCATTCTGTTGACAAGGTAATAAAAATGTAGGACTAATTTGTTTAAGAAGCCTCAACAAAACTTTAATAATGTAATCATATTTAAACTGACTCGTACATATAGTAGTAGCTACTATCCACATTAATGTGAGTTGTA
>CABFOW010004610.1:0-11919 GCA_902141385.1 Timema californicum | reverse complement strand
GTTTGGGAAAATAGAAATAAATGAGTAATGTTCAGTCACGAATACCAGCATTCTTGAAATAAATGTACCTAAATTCTAGCCTCTAACTTCTTAAAAGGTAATATTCTTTGGAAAAGTGCTGCCAACTGTTGACGCAAACTTATTTTATTCTGTGCGTTAACGCTAGAAGCAAAGTCGAAGCTAAAACTAGCGAACGATACAAAGTGTGGTGGTCATAATAACCCAAACGCTATCTTTTCCTCTAAAGTGAAGCTAACTAGGGGTAGCAACTAGCTTTACGTCGAATGTTCATAATAGCCCTGCAGGCTTGGTGTGTGGATAAATGTTGATAACGAGAGTGGTAGGTTGAGCTATTCTTGCGGGTAGTTGATCAGCAAGGAAAATACCCGACTGTACAGAATGAAAACACGGGGCTGTTTACAGCGCACGTCTTATGGTGTGCGTGTCCATCTTCATTCATCCAATCTTGAATTCCCCAAATGATCGAGGAGGGACAGAAATTCCATACAGAACTATGTGCCATGCACATGGTGCGGCCCAATTTAAGTTTTTTCAAAGATGAACACTCTCTGTCGTACAGATCTACGATGGGTGTAGGCGTGTATTTGACTAGAAACATTTTATTTTCTGCCCCTTTGATATAGACAGTATCTGCACGTGTTGGGTACGGGAGATGAGGGATTCGAGCAGGCTGTGATCGACATCACCGCTATCTCAGGGAATACCGTGCAGTTTGTTGACATTATAGTCGACTTACTTTTCAGCGGTGGCTGAACGTTCCTCGATAGCGTATGAGGGTCTTAGCACCTAATGTTGAATTAATGTACCGCATACAGATAAAACACTCAGTTACTTGACGATTAACTCTTTGCTGTCATCGATGAGGCTCTGGAAATCCACAATGACGTCCATGATTTAAATGAAGAATGTAAGGGGCGGGAAGTCGCTTGGATTAACTTCCATAATAGGTCACGAATTTTCTGTCCTTGTCGATAGTGATGCGGTTGGCAAACTCTCCGTGCACGATAAAGTTGACGGTTTCGGTGAGAGCTCTGGTGAAGCTTGCTTCGATGCTCAGAGAGTCATGCAGCGTCAAATTCCAATACGATGTCATGTGGGTGGACAGATTAGGTGTGAGATCGAAAGCCATGAGATGCTATCCCTTAGGTAAGGCCTCCCGTGTGATATCGCTACCTTCGTTTATGAAATGGATGTCCGTTCCAGAAAACAGTGTGTGTTAGGACATGATATAGTTGCCGTTTGAAAAATTGGACTCTAACGGTTTTGACGGCAATTATTCTCCGTCCACGTACAGCGAGAAATGGTCATGCCGTAGGTTTGTAAGTTGAACGGATTCTTGGTGGCGTCCCCATTGAAAGGAGCGTTTGATACAAATACCACGGTGCATCGTTTGGGTAATTATGCGGTTAATACGATGTCAAGTGATTTCCCTTGCACACCAGTAGAAATAATGAGGGTTTCTACTTCCACATGGGTGATGGGATACTTTTCGGGATTGACGTTTAATGCCTTGGCATCTGCCAACTGTATAAAAAGTGCTAATTTGACTTGTCGCACTAGAAGGCTGGGTTCAGCGATGTGAGCTTTAAAGTGAGAGAGTAACAAGGAACGGCCATAAGACTAAACCCATCTCTGGAATGGACCAACTTGACTCTGAGTTTGGTGCCGTTCAAGAGGTATTTCTCTTGGTTAAACACGTCACCGTGTAGATACCCCAAAAGATCCACCGTCTTACTTTCTGTGGTGAGATTGCGACAGGCCTTAAATCCCTTGTTGCCTGCGTTTGTTTCCTCAGTGTTTCCAAGGCTCTCTGCGAACCACAGACCACCATTCAAATTTGTTATTTTGGCGTCAGTGTTGTAATTGTGCAACTTTTGAATGTACGATCTATAACCATAAATGTTGCTGGGCGGTGAGACTAGTTTTTGGTTTAAAAACACATCCACCTATGTGGATAGGGAATGCAACCAGTTGTTGACGGGAGCAATTTTATTCACCTCTGTTAAAGCACCACCGTAGGGTTTCATGATGGCCGCCCTGAGATATAGCATAGTCTGTGAAAGATAGATATAGAACTCGCCTTGAACGGTAACGGTAAATTCATTGGGCGAATCATCGGTGAGTGAAGAGACAGGTTTGTACTGGAGCCATTGTCCACTTTCAAGACTGGTTTGCGTGGGTGGGATGAAAAAGAGATCGAGTTCACTGCTGGCACTCTCGCAGGACTAGGGGTGTAGAAACGACATTACAACTGAAAATATCTACAGCTTTTTCTTGACCTTTTTACGTCAGGCAACGACAGAAGACTGACGCCGGTGCTTCTTACGACGTCCTTTATAGCCTGAGCTAGTCATCAGTGTGTCGATCTTCTGCTCCACCATGCGTTTCAGGTTTGTTCCAGCCTCACCGACAAGCTGGCGCAAGGCCTCTTTGAAAGGACGACGCTAATTGGTGATGTCGGAGAGCACGTCGATACCCATTTGAAGCGAATATGTTCCTATAGATTTAGCACAGTTTCTCAGCAACGGTATGACGCTCTTGAAGAGACTGCTGAAAAAACTTCATATTTCGTGCCCACCTTGATAGGGAACACCGTGGTAGATCGAAGATATTTCTGTTCTAGCCTGGTTGATGTGGTATCTTTGGTAAGGACAGTTAATGTTGATCAGAGTCGAAAATGAAGTTTCACGCGCACTTTTCCAAACTAGAATGGTACAGGTTTACCAGTGTTTGTTCTTCTAATGATTTACAGGCTTTCAATTTCCCTTCAAAGTACGGGCACATAGTGCAACGGATCATAGCTAACTGTCTTATTTATACCGTAGAGATAGTTTATGTTGTTGATACCAACTATACGTAAAAGCGATGCCACAATGCCACCCATGGATTGAGGATTGACGTTATCCATGCAGATGTACATTTGTGAGGGCAAGCCAATTAGAATTTTGACAGCGTATGGTGTCTTTGGTACTTTGATCAGATTAGTCTGTGGATCGAAACCGAGCTGTAGACTTAGTTGACTTGATAGAGTCAGCAGCTGTATATTTGATGAAGAAGAAACAACGTCCAATTTTTTGTTGAGTTTTGTGTACTTGAATACAACTCCAGAATGCCCTTTAAACGCCTCTACTTTGTTTAGTGCTTTGACCAACTCATGTATAGTGCTGTAGTTTCCAGGAGGGATGTTATCCTTGATTATTTGTTCCACGCCGTTAGCGTCCACCCAGTTGCACCATACAATATTTTGGCCCTCAGATACG
Organism: Timema californicum; assembly: GCA_902141385.1. Taxonomy (NCBI): domain Eukaryota; kingdom Metazoa; phylum Arthropoda; class Insecta; order Phasmatodea; family Timematidae; genus Timema; species Timema californicum. The sequence continues at coordinate 8,638 of CABFOW010004610.1, read as the reverse complement.
GTGGTGAAATAACATGGATATTGGAATTCGATGAGAGCAACTTCCCACTGGCCGTCGAGTGTGGACAACCGAGTAGTTGCGTGATGAAATTCGCGAGGGTATTTTTCGGGAAATATCCCATAGAGCTGTCGCTCGGCAAAGTGATGTAAAACTGGTTCTTAATGGTAGGGCGCTGACGTAACTGGCAGGATACCAAGAATTAAACTTGGTGAGGTAACCTTTCCACTGCACTTTCATTATCTTCCTGGTGCCTTTATCCTTGACATGTAGTATTTTATCAACTTTAAAAGTCTCGGGAAGACGTACGAGTTGCAATTAGGTTTCGTGAAACGTTCCCTCCACCTCCTCGCCGTCAAGATCGGTTAGTCTGTATTCGACTGGTTGTCGCAACACGACACTGCTGACTTTGAAAATCTCTTCGCTCCAGTTGCTTTCGTAGCCCTTTTCAAACAGCATTTTGAATTTGCTAATAAGTACCGTGTCAGAGAATTTCATTTTTGGTTTACTATTCGAGTTTGGATCCCGTTTAGCATACAGGCTATATATGACTTGAAGCGCATTAGTTTCTGAAACGTTGGCAGGCAACATCTTGATACTGGAATGTTTTACACCATTGTAACCGTCGACGAGGATTTGGAGGACGTCCATATACCGATATGTGTTATTTTTGGTAAAGTAGCGCTACATTCGTCCTTTCAAAGTACTATTGAATCGTTCCACGATGCTTGCCTTCACGTTCGGATTATGAGTGGTGTAGTAATGAGCACCTTCCTACTTGAGAAATTTACGGACTAGATGTGCCGTGAATTCTGTCCCCTTGTCCGTCTGTAAACTTAGAGGTTTACGGACGCTTTGTTTGAAAATGACCTGAAAGGCGTCTCTCACGACGCTCCACGTCTTGGATGGAAGCGTTCTCGCCCAGGCCATCTTGATAGACACGTCGATGACGTCGAGCAAGTACACTGCACCCTCATTGTATTTTCCGAGACTTCGTATATCGTTGAGATCGGCTTGCCATAGATAATCAATGTTTGACACCACGTACTTGTTGCGTGGTGACTTTTTTATATCACCGGGTTGTGTAGGGGTATAAGCGTACTGCACACGAAGACATTCTGGTACTTTTTAGGGATATTTCCTGGACGCCTTTATGAGCGACGCCACATCTGCAAACTTTACAGGATGAGAAGGGTCGTAGCAGATGTGGGTTAAATGGGCTATTAAGCTCAGAGCGACAGTCACCTGTTTTCGTCCATCCTTTTCAGTTTCTTCTTCTTAGGGCATTGCGATGGTGTAAGTGGTTGGGGTACGGGCGTTGGATCTCTAATGGACGCCAAACGTTTCGGATTTACAATAATTCTTTCAGAATATTTATTTTTTGAAATATTGTGAGAAACTCTCGCCACCCCGACGGTTTGTTGTGTCTTCTTGCTCTTACCAGGCCGTTAAATAAATCCACGATATTGGATCAACGGAGAGGCTTATCGTGAATACTCACTTCCTCGTTTTCGTCTCAAAAGATACCGCCTCAGGAAATAATATATCTAGTAAAAGTTCAGCTTCTTTACATGCTTGTACTGGTACAGTATTGAGTACAGCAGGTATAGGAAATATAGACACTTCAGGGGTGGTCGTGGTGGTTGTATTTTCGTGTGGACTAAAGTTCAGATAACGCTGTAGCACTTGTTGGTATAAAGTCCGTTTAGACTTGTCATCAAATTTTTAAGTGAGGATTTTTTTCATTTTAATGTCCAGTTCGTAGACCACTAGTTTTGTGGCCAATACTACTTCTTGGTGTTGTTGCTCGTAACGGTGTAACGTTTTGGGTGACACCAATATCATTTTTTCCGTGTGTTCCATTATCTACTTGTTGAATAAGGAACCGAGGACACAGTTGATTAAAGGTGTTAAAGTAAGGGCAGGAACTATCCTCCTTTCTAAACGACTAGTCGTCTCTTCTCCTTCCAGCACTCTCCTCGTTTGAACCGCTTGCATAACACCTGCTTGTAAACCGTAACTTTCGCTTATGCGCATTTTTAAACGGCACCCGCCCCTTTAAACTGTTGTATGCACACTCGCAAACAAAGTCAATCAGTCTTGTAGGCTGTTTTCCGCTAAGTGGCAAGTTGCTGCGGGTTCATACGAAGCAGCGCACTTAGTAGAAGGGCTTGCCTCAGTACTTTGGGACTCATGGTTATTAAATGATCTTTAATCGGATAGTGTCAGTGTTTTTATAGCTTTTGCATGGTAAGTAAATGCAGCACTCGACATTTGTGTGGGGTCTATATTTGAACCATTCGGGTGTACCTTGTTTGAAATATAGCAATATATACCGTGGGGAGTACTTGAAGCATCAGCGTAAGCATCTTGGAAAACACGGGGGTTTTCAGGACAGAATTGGCGTGCAAAGTGTTGAATATGAGATTTATCCCGGGGATGTTTAAAAGCACGATATATAATGTGCGTTTAAGGAAATGTCTCTTTGACCCTTGCTCTGGTGGAATAGATTTTGTGTAAGGTACATGCCACTAATATTTTGATGGTGGCATCCTTTGGTGAAAAGATCGACGACCACTTCATTGGATTCACGCATCAGATCGTCCAGGATAATCAGCTGTGGAGAGTCATTACAGGTGTCATCCATTTCCGGCAAACCCTTACAGAATATGACGTGGGGACTTGACCCGTCTTGTTCGAATCTCGGTTGCCTTAAACCATAATACCATGTGATTTGATCAAATTTAACGTTACACATTGTGTCCAAGTGACAGTTAAAGTCGGATACAGTGTGTGACTTTCCACAGCCGGAAGGGTCGCTGATTATGGCCGAAAATGGATGTTTCAAATTGTCCATAATGTTTGAGACTGAGCTCATTAGCTAAATTAATTTGTATTTATAGAATGGGGGTAGGTGTGTAGACGTAAAAACACAAACACAACAGTTTTTATAATATTTATTCACACAAAACTAGCTCACACCATGAAAAGTATACATTGAATATTTATTTAAAAATATATCTCACACCGTAAAAAAATACTTGGAATATGTATTTACACAAATCAAAGTTTATACAAATATATCTCACACCATTAAAAGTATACTTGGAATATTTATTTTAAAAAAAATGATAGTTATAAAATATATTCCACACATAGAAGTAAATTATACATGTTTAGGTGTAGAGGAAACAATAATCAATTTCTTGAGCTCGTAGAAAAAATTTGGCCGTGGTATTAATTTACAAAGTCCAGTTTAAAGAGTATTTGAATATATGTACACAGTGAGATGGATTTAATTTAAAATATGAATAAGGAAAAAAAGGTAGAATTAAAATATATGAAACAACTAATACTATTTGACTAGAAATAATCAGTTATGTGAAGGATTGCACTGTCGGATAGCAAATATAAAAAAGTATCCCAGGTGCATAAAATAAATCAATAAAAAATATGCGTTGTTTTATGCAAAAAAAAATGAACAAAAATTTCAAATCTTTGAAAAATGGTATGTCAGTGGAACTGTCTAGAGTGAAAGAAAAAAAGGGGATTGTTCAGTCCGTCTAAATGATCACCTCTTAATTTTGCAAGCGCGTTTATAAAAACTCTGATACCCAAACGTTAACGTATTATAACCATCGGTTATCCGCCGTTTGGTAAACACGGGCCGGTAGACTTTATTCTGCAAAACGCTACATACAATTTCAAGACCTTTTCTTACAATCTTGTGTGGTATCTGTATGTATCTCTCCGTGGACTGTTAGTTGACCATCGCTTTCAAAACGTCAAAATTTACGTCGTTCTAGTTTCCGTAGTGCCTGGTGATCCCGCGACCCTTGCACACAGTTTTTGTATTGGCAGGATCGCCACCAACACAAACTCGGTACGCGTAATTCTTGGGACCACCAGATACAAATGCGCTAATATAGCTTCCTGGGCCGTAATCTTGAAGTTCGTCAGTGAGGTCACTTAAAAATTTTCCTGTCGGTGAACTCCAATCGCTGGGGCGTTCCGTGAATAGAACGCTATCTGTATCGTGATACAAAACGCGTTCCCCTAATTTTTCAAGGATTCTGTATAGGTACAACCTAGCCATAGCAGTCGTGTAATATGCTACCGCCACACTCGTGTTTAGGTATCCTTGTAATTGAGGAACATAACCTCATCACTTAGATCAATGACGCTGTCCACGGTGATGTATGGATCCGTCAGGTACTTGTGGATGCCTTGATAGTCGTTAACAACAGCTACGTGTGGTGAATCGGGTCTTTTCCCAAATTTTCCCCAAATTGAATTTAAAAAGAGTTTAGCCATTGTGCGGAGATCAGGGTTTTTACAAACGGTATCGAAATCAAGTTTTACCCCTTCCCTTTCCTCATAATTTTTAATGGAAGTGAACTTCTCATATTGTGAGGTACACCACTCTGGCCATCCAATGGCTTCTTATTTAATTTTCAAAAAAGTATCAATGGTCCCGTGAAACAATCAGCCCGAACGTATCTGACGATCGTAAACAGATACTTTGTACTCCCACACTTCGTGTACTGCTTCAACGGTGTAGCCTCTCTCAACGGATTTCATGAGCTCGTCATCACCCAGACACCTTTCAACCAGTGAGTTTTTTTTGTCATGTGCTGACACGTGCCTTGATTTTTCTCCTCCCCGCATTAGTAGTATAGACACGGGTCTATTCGGTGACCNCGCATTTCCTGCACAAGATGAACATTAACTTGTCGTGCAGTCCTGTAGGCAATATGGGCATGAATAAATCCCGCGAAGGTGTCATAGTATTCTCCTTAAGATGACATCGGCTGTAAACCTAGATGGCCGCTCCTCCAATCGTACACGCCTCTCTGAAATGATCCACCTTTGCTTTTTCCATAAGCATATTTCTAAACTTCAGACAGGCCTTCCGTAGGATCTCTACATCTTTCACGCAATACAGTTTCAACTCGCTGTTAAAATCAAAGACATAATTTGTTTTGACCAACGCGTCATATAACTTCTCAAAGTGCTTCTTTCTCTCAACCTACATCTCACCGAAACGGTATTCCTCTTTTGGCGGCAAAGGACCCTTATACCCCACATTTTATTTTTTATTTAAAAATGGAGAAAATGTCCCCTGTCCAAAGAATCGTCCAAGACGAATGTCTTGGGCATCTTGGACAATGACATTGGGAGAAAGTTCAGTGATTCAATAAAGTGGAGTGGGCCATAACACATGTACATGATTTTCCCACCGTTCATTATGAGCTCTGAATTCCTTTTTTTTAACTCCTCCATTATATATTTTAAAATAAAATTACCATCATAGCCTTTCGCATTATGACCTAGGAGGGTAATATCCTTAAATTTTGTGGCTTTTATTTTCTCTATAAATCCAAAAAATTGGGCCATTGTTGTATCATCCATGAATATTTGAGTCCTATCGCCTCCACATTCATTGCAATGATGGTCATTTATATCGATATTAATGCAGGCCTAGCAACACGTTTGAATGATACAGAGGTTGGGTTTGTGCAAGTACGTATTGATCCCACCTTAAAGAAGTGTTTCTTATCTGCATTTTAAATCATATAACACCAACATGAAAGTGCTCTTTTCCAGTGACGGTTTTGATGGGGCTTTCTTCATATTTCAGAAATGACCACCAGGACGATGTGTCTCACCAACTCTACAAAACGTTTTATCGCACCTATGGGAATAATTTGATCTTTCCAAACTGAAAAATTGCCCACAGACCTCACAAACCTTTTTGACATCACAGGCCGATATGTGACCTTTGAAAAAACAGGCACGTTCATGGTTATCAAAACATGTCTAGTTTGTTAACCAACGCCCGCAGTCTTTACATGTCACAGTTTGACCTCCACTACAGACTGCTTTAGCGTATAACTTTTTGCATGCGGATTCGTATTTGTGCTCATTCTTTGTGTTGAACGGCATACGGCACTCGCGGCAAAATTACGATCACTTAAATGCGGCTATCAAAGATGTTATGACATCCAAATGGTTTTGCTTATCGTAGTGAAAATACGAATCATGGTATCCCCTAATGGAATGTTCCGGGGGAGTAGGTTCCTCATATAGGACCTGTCTCCCCCAACGTTCCCTGAACACTGTGATTTTGTATCCAGAAAGGTATGTTTGAAATTGTTTCAGTTCAGTGATCCCACCACCAGCTTTCACAAGATTGACATGGGAATAATGGCATTAATCTTCTGCTTTGTACTTTTGAATAGGACGACCCTTTTTAATTTGTTTAAAGGTGTTCACGTCCATTCATTCTGGCTCTCTTTTAACTTCACAAACAGCCTTGGCGACAACCAATGCACGGGCAAGACAAAGTGTATAGCCACTTTTTTGATTCGTAACTATCCCTTGGTTTTTACTGCTATATGTGCTAGCAGGTAATAGCGTATCACAATGACGTGCACTCCCACGAGGCTCCTTAAAATGGCTCCGTTTAACTTACAGTGGTGCCGTACTTAAGAACAAGCTATTACTTTGCAACACGAGACTTACGTTATCGAGCACGGCTCTAGCGTCTAACTGATCCGTCCTCCTAAAAGAGACGAATACAGGATTCAACGTTGAGTCCGTACTGTTCAAAAGCAAGCTGACATGATCATCGGCGCTGACACCATGGTCCTGCAGCCAATTGAGCCAATTTGTAATTTTTCTTCAAGCCATCTTAATGCGTCATGATCGCTTGCTGAAGCACCAAGATGTACGGTAATTTCTCTACCAGTATAAAAGAAATGCCTAAATTGTTTTATTCTCTCCTCAATGATTCAAAGAGGGATGCCTTGGGACAAATCTCCACCAACCTGATTTACCGGGCAACTTATTTCCGATTGTGGTGCCGAAGATGGTCCGACGGTGCTCCTCCGGCAGGATGAAGGGGCCTCACAGCTCGTGGCAGTGGGAGGATGGAGCCGCTATTCCCACTATAATACAAAAGCACGTGTCAAAGTAATTTTTTTAAATAAAATTGTTCCAAACATAGTTTCTGCAAACACCCAGTATTATTTTTCTCTTTAAAAGGATACCACAAAATTTACAATACTTTTAAATTTCAATCTACTTTCGGTATTAATATATTCCTAAACATAACTGCTTTAACTGATACCAACATTCTCGTTTAAATATAATTGTTCCAAACACATTTTCTTCTAACTACCACGTATATTTTTCTTTTTTAAATAATAACACAAAATATATCATACTTTGCAATTTCAATCTACTTTCGGTATTAATATAATATGTTACTATTTTTCCTAAACATAATTGCATTAACTGATACCACCATTCACAAAGTATGTGTAGTAAATACACTTGAACCATAGAACATGTACAAAATACAGTCCATGTCAGTTAATTTATCACTATGAAAGGTTAAACCTACATTTTCACCCCTGCTAAGGAATCGAATCTGGCACACATGATTCAACAAAACAAATATATAGAGGTTTCTATCTTTTTAATAATCGGCTAAAGCAACAATACAAATTCCTCGGTTATGTATTATGCCACTATATACTTAAAACAGATTGTAACACTAGATCTAAGCTACCCCCGTTTTAAAATAATATAATTGATTAACAAAGCGCAAACAAATATCTCGGTTCTAAATTGAAATGCAATGCCATCTATTATTTCGGTAAGTAACAAAGTTTACCTGAAAAATGTTTTCGACTCTAAAGTGACTTGCAATGCCATTTGTTATTTAGATAAGTAACCAAGTTTACGACACCACGCTGATGATTGAAGAAATATAGCTTTAAATAAGGTATTGGGGGAAAATATATCTTAACACAGATTGGTAAATAGATATTGATATTAGTGTGATAATGTTTTTTTGGTTATAATTAAGTTTTATATTGGTAGAAATAATTTTGTTTTAGAACTAAGTAAAGCATTTTTATTGAATATTATAATTTAATTTAAATCCGTTACTGTTGTCCTGCATAAAGCTCAGGTCACTTTTTTTTATTGATAAATGCGAATAACTTAAAGACTAGGACAACCATAAATCCGGCCCGCTGTCTGTTAATTTATCAGACCCCCATTTTTTTAGCTGTTTTGGAAATCGAACCCGAGACCGATAGTTTAGTATACAGTTATGCTATCGAATGCGCTAAGGTGGCTGTTAAATTTGATCCAACACCTTGTAAACACGGCTAAAGCGCCAATTATAATTTTATCTCGCTTTTGTTGTTTATAATAATAGCCTTTTATACCATGAATATAAGAGCTAATATTCTCGAAACTTTCAGCTGACAAAAGGTTTTGGTATGCCAGTGGTACAACGGTGGTTTGGGGGAAGAGAAGACGTGGCTAACTCTAGCGTAATAAGCTGTCTATTTCCAACCTGTTGGCTATAGTATAGTTACTTGTAGATGGAGCTAAAATATATAATGACAAACTTACATATCAGCCAGTTAATTGCGTCCAATTCACCCCAAACATCAGGGAGCGAATTTCCGCTAGCGTTGGTAGGGTCCTGGGGGCTGAAGGCTTACAGTGGTGGGAGGATGACGGCGTTACCGTGCAGAGCACCTCTCTCTTATAGGAGGTACACTCAGTCGAGATTGTAAGGTAGCAACTCACTGGCTCAGCCCACGCGGTATGCTATACC
>CABFOW010004609.1:0-53732 GCA_902141385.1 Timema californicum | reverse complement strand
CTCCTAGAGGCTGGCTTACTCTAGTTAGGAGGTCACAGGTGTTGAATGCTCTACACTGGGGTGCTTTATAGTCCTACCTCCTTCAGCCCGGCTTACTCTAGTCAAGTGGTCTCATGCGTTGAAAGCTCTACACTGGAGTGCAGTATCCCTCCTACAGGCTAGTTTACTCTAGTCAGGAGGTCACAGGTGTTGAAAGCTCTACACTGGGGTGCAGTATAGTCCACCTCCTAAAGGCCGGCTTACTCTAGTCAAGAGGTCTCAAGTGTTGAAAGCTCTACCCTGGGATGCTGTATAGTCCTACCTCCTACAGGCCGGCTTACTCTAGTCAGGAGGTCACAGGTGTTGAAAGCTCTACCATGGGGTGCTGTATAGTCCTACCTCCTACAAGCCGGATTACTCTAGTCAGGAGGCCTCAGATGTTGAAAACTCTACCTTGGGGTTCTGTATTGTCCTACCTCCTAAAGGCTGGTTTACTCTAGTCAGGAGGTCATAGGTGTTGAAAGATCTACCCTGGGGTGTTGTATAGTCCTACCTCCTACAGGCCGGCTTACTCTAGTCAGGAGGTCATAGGTGTTGAAAGATCTACCCTGGGGTGCTGTATTGCCGGCTTACTCTTGTCAGGAGGTCATAGGTGTTGAAAGATCTACCCTGGGGTGCTGTATAGTCCTACCTCCTACAGACTGGCTTACTCTAGTCAGGAGGTCTCAGGTGTTGAATGCTCTACACTGGAGTGCAGTATACCTCCTACAGGCTGGCTTACTCTAGTCAGGAGGTCTCAGGTGTTGAATGCTCTACACTGGAGTGTAGTATACCTCCTACAGGCCGGCTTACTCTAGTCAGGAGGTCTCAGGTGTTGAAAGCTCTACCCTGGGGTACAGTATATAACCTGATTTTGGTTGGAAGAACAGTAAAGAAAATTAAAACATATTTCTTTGCGACCAACATCTATAAAATTTTACTATATTATGTGTGTTATTCTATAGGTATTGATAATATATTTCAAAAGTGACAACTTCAAATCACATGACTTGATGTATGAATATATTAAAATTGTCCTACCTGCTGAACGCGGCTGAGCTTCCTAACGTTCCCGCCAGGAAGGCGGATGTGACGAAATCCATTAATTCCCTGTAACCACTGCAGGAGAAGCACCAACATCTCACTTCCGGTCTTGGGAACTCTGTTGAAGAAGAGAACGTGTCCGCTGAGTTCCGGGACCTTGTTCATCTCATCCAGGGACTTGGTGGCCTGGCGTTGGGAGCCGGGGGTTCCCGCTGGGGTCGAGAGGGAGGAGGACCTAGAAAGAGGAGGCGGGCCCTCCTCGTGCGTGTCCAGGGAGGACAGTTTCAGCCTCAGCAGCATCAACATCCACACGCAGGACGCAAGGAACGCGCAGCTGATCAGCAGGGAATGGTTGTGTCGACGCCGCATCACCATGATGGTCATCAGGAGCCTGTCTGGAGGAAAGACATGTTGGTCTCGCCCTCTCTCAGCGACACTCCAACTGTCTACATGCTGATAGAACCAGCAGTTGTCACCGTTAGCAATCAATCACTTTTACATAACAGAATAAATCGAACGTTGCGCCTATGTTAAACACAGCGGTTGTGACTCTACCATGTAAATTCTTGACCTATCCTTTAAGATTTTAGTATAATCTAAGTAGCGGACTGGTGTAATAGTCAGTGTAGTGGTCCGATTCGGATTCTAGCTTGAACTGACGTTAACTTGACGTCGTTGATTGCTCGTTTAATGGCTCACGGGGGAAAGTGAGTGGATTGTGTCTTATACGAGGCTGCAAGAAGAGAGAGGTTGTGTGTGCCAGGTCACATGACTTGGTCACGAACACGTGGGAACCACGAACTTTCTTTAGTTCCGTCTACATCTCTACTGTTCAAGGTTAGAGGAACACTTCGATAGTGTCACGCCAGTCGTGGTGACAATCAGGTGTGTCTTGTGACTAGTTCTGTTGGAACTAACAGAGGTAACAAGGGATACATGTGGTAACAACCAGGTGTGTCTTGTGAGTAGTTATGTTGGAACTAACAAAGGTAACAAGGGATACATGTTGTAACAACCCGGTGTGTCTTATGAGTAGTTCTGTTGGAACTAACAGAGGTAACAAGAGATACATGTTGTAAGAACTAGAGGTATCTTGTGTGTAGTTCTGTTGGAACTAACAGAGGTAACAAGAGATACATGTGGTAACAACCAGGTGTGTTTTGTCAGTAGTTCTGTTGGAAATAACATAGATAACAGGGAATACATGTGGTAACAACCAGGTGTGTCTTGTGAGTAGTTCTGTTGGAACTAACGGAGGTAACAAGAGATACATGTGGTAACAACCATGTGTCTTTTGTCAGTAGTTCTGTTGGAACTAACATAAATAACAGGGGATACATGTGGTAACAACCCGGTGTGTCTTGTGAGTAGTTCTGTTGGAACTATCAAGGGTGACAAGGGATACATGTTGTAACAACCAGGTGTGTCTTGGGAGTAGTTCTGTTGGAACTAACAGAGGTAACAAGAGATACATGTGGTAAGAACTAGAGGTATCTTGTGTGTAGTTCTGTTGGTAACATAGATAACAGGGGATACATGTGGTGACAACCAGGTGTGTCTTGTGAGTAGTTCTGTTGGAACTAACAGAGGTAACAAGAGATACATGTTGTAAGAACTAGAGTTATCTTGTGTGTAGTTCTGTTGGAACTTACAGAGGTAACCAGAGATACATGTGGTAAGAACTAGAGGGATATTGTGTGTAGTTCTGTTGGAACTAACAGAGGTAACAGGAGATACATGTTGTAACAACCAGGTGTGTCTGGTGAGTAGTTCTGTTGGAACTAACAGAGGTAACAAGAGATACATGTGGTAAGAACTAGAGGTATCTTGTGTGTAGTTCTGTTNGTGGTAACAACCAGGTGTGTCTTGTGAGTAGTTCTGTTGGAACTAACAGAGGTAACAAGAGATACATGTGGTAACAACCAGGTGTGTTTTGTCAGTAGTTCTGTTGGAACTAACATAGATAACAAGGGATACATGTGGTAACAACCCGGTGTGTCTTGTGAGTAGTTCTGTTGGAACTAACAAAGGTAACAAGGGATACATGTTGTAACAACCCGGTGTGTCTTGTGAGTATTTCTGTTGAAACTAACAGAGGTAACAAGAGATAAATGTGGGAAAAACCAGGTGTGTCTTGTGAGTAGTTCTATTGGAACTAACAGAGGTAACAAGAGATACATGTGGTAAGAACTAGAGGTATCTTATTTGTAGTTCTGTTGGAACTAACATAGATAACAGGGGATACATATGGTGACAACCAGGTGTGTCTTGTAAGTAGTTCTGTTGGAACTAACAGAGGTAACAAGGGATACATGTGGTTAACAACCAGGTGTGTCTTGTGAGTAGTTCTGTTGGAACTAACAGAGGTAACAAGAGATACATGTGGTAACAACCAGGTGTGTCTTGTGAGTAATTCTGTTGGAACTAACAGAGATAACAAGAGATACATGTGGTAACAACCAGGTGTGTCTTGTGAGTAATTCTGTTGGAACTAACAGAGGTAACAAGGGATACATGTGGTAACAACCAGGTGTGTCTTGTGAGTAATTCTGTTGGAACTAACAGAGGTAACAAGAGATACATGTGGTAACAACCAGGTGTGTCTTGTGAGTAGTTTCTGTTGGAACTAACAGAGGTAACAAGAGATACATGTGGTAAGAACTAGAGGTATCTTGTGTGTAGTTCTGTTGGAACTAACAGAGGTAACAGGGGATGCATGTAGTAACAACCAGGTGTGTCTTGTGAGTAGTTCGGTTGGAACTAACAGAGGTAACATGGGATACACGTGGTAACAACCTGGTGTGTCTTGTGAGTAGTTCTGTTGGAACTAACAGAGGTAACAGGGGATACTTGTGGGAATAACCAGGTGTGTCTTGTGAGTAGTTCTGTTGGAACTAACATAGGTAACAGGGGATACATGTGGTAACAACCAGGTGTGTCTTGTGAGTAGTTCTGTTGGAACTAACAGAAGTAACAAGAGATACATGTGGTAACAACCAGGTGTGTCTTGTGAGTAGTTCTGTTGGAACTAACAGAGGTAACCTGGGATACATGTGGTAACAACCAGGTGTGTCTTGTGAGTAGTTCTGTTGGAACTAACAGAGGTAACATTGGATACATGTAGTAACAACCAGGTGTGTTTTGTCAGTATGTTCTGTTGGAACTAGCATAAATAACAAAAGATACATGTGGTAAGAACTAGAGGTATCTTGTGTGTAGTTCTGTTGGAACTAACAGAGGTAACCAAAGATACTTGTGGGAATAACCAGGTGTATCTTGTGAGTAGTTCTGTTGAAACTAACAGAGGTAACAGGGGATACATGTGGGAACAACCAGGTGTGTCTTGTGAGTAGTTCTGTTGGAACTAACAGAGGTAACATGGGATACATGTGGTAACAACCCGGTGTGTCTTGTGAGTATGTTCTGTTGGAACTAGCATAAATAACAAAAGATACATGTGGTAAGAACTAGAGGTATCTTGTGTGTAGTTCTGTTGGAACTAGCAGAGGTAACAGGGGATACATGTGGGAACAACCAGGTGTGTCTTGTGAGTAGTTCTGTTGAAACTAACAGAGGTAACAGGGGATACTTGTGGGAATAACCAGGTGTATCTTGTGAGTAGTTCTGTTGGAACTAACATAGATAACAGGGGATACATGTGGTGACAACCAGGTGTGTCTTGTGAGTAGTTCTGTTGAAACTAACAGAGGTAACAGGGGATACATGTGGCTACAACCAGGTGTGTCTTGTGAGTAGTTCTGTTGGAACTAACAGAGGTAACAGGGGATACATGTGATAACAACCAGGTGTGTCTTGTGAGTAGTTCTGTTGGAACTAACAGAGGTAACAAGAGATACATGTGGTAATAACTAGATGTATCTTGTGTGTAGTTCTGTTGGAACTAACGGAGGTAACAAGGGATACATGTGGTAACAACCAGGTGTGTCTTGTGAGTAGTTCTGTTGGAACTAACATATATAACAGGGGATGCATGTGGTAACAACCCGGTGTGTCTTGTGAGTAGTTCTGTTGGAATTAACAGAGGTAACAAGAGATACATGTGGTAACTACTAGGTGTATCTTGTGAGTAGTTCTGTTGGAACTAACAGAGGTAACAAGATATACATGTGGTAACAACCAGGTGTGTCTTGTGAGTAGTTCTGTTGGAACTAACAGAGGTAACATGGGATACATGTGGTAACAACCAGGTGTGTCTTGTGAGTATTTCTGTTGGAACTAACAGAGGTAACAAGAGATACGTGTGGGAACAAGCAGGTGTGTCTTATGAGTAGTTCTGTTGGAACTAACAGAGGTAACATGGGATACATGTGGTAACAACCAGGTGTGTCTTGTGAGTAGTTCTGTTGGAACTAACAGAGGTAACATGGGATACATGTGGTAACAACCAGGTGTGTCTTGTGAGTATTTTTGTTGGAACTAACAGAGGTAACAAGAGATACGTGTGGGAACAAGCAGGTGTGTCTTGTGAGTAGTTCTGTTGGAACTAACAGAGGTAACATGGGATACATTTGGTAACAACCAGGTGTGTTTTGTGAGTAGTTCTTTTGGAACTAACAGAGGTAACAAGAGATACGTGTGGGAACAACCAGTGGTCTCTTATTAATTCTACAGGTTATACCCGCATGTTCTAGTACGCTAATGGGTTAGAGATGAGTAAATTTGGACTTGGAGTAAGTTTACCAAGATTTGTGTAGAGTGAGACTTGAGAACAATTAGTAAAAAACAACTCTCAATCCACCCAACTGGGATTCGATTAATGTGGTTGCACTTTTTGGTGGTTAAAAAACCTATATTTAACCGTAATTATTGAAAAAGAGCTAAACTTCAGCCAACATAAAAGCTTAACCAAAACACATTTCATTAATGTAAAGTATTTTAATAATTATTCGTGAAAAAAAATATTGCCTATAGGCCGTTCCACTCTTAAATTGCAATACAGGATCTTATGGACACTTACCACCTCTCTCTAGCCTATTGGTTTCACCGTAAGTACTGTCCTATTTTTTACCAAGGTGAACCCTCCTTAACAATAAATAAGAAATAAACAAAGGGCCAAAAAACAATAAACAAAAGGAGCAGAAAAAGGGGGCAATAGGAGTGAGCGGTTGGTGTTCTGTTTTTGAATATCTGAGATCAAACATCCGAAAACTCAGATGACACAACTCACACCAGTATAAGAAGATCTAAGGGTATGGAGAGTCATAACATTAAGGAATGCTTGAAGTGGTTTTATGTTGATATTTATTCAATATGGAATTTAATTTGATATAATAATTTGAAATAAACATGAAGCGTTCAACAAAGAAGTTATTTAAATGATTCTGACAGCTTTGAAAGATGTTAGAAAGTATATTAATAATTTATTTTAAACGCCAGAAGTAGAGGACAACATTATAGTCAAATAAGGCTTCAGCTCAATCATAAATTTTGCTAATAACAATAATAGCAATCCACAACTTTCCTTACGGAACAACTAACATGATTACGTTATTCTCAAAAAGGTCAATTATCAAAATTACATCTCCTACAATTTATTGAATGGGCCAATAAATACTCTTTGTAATCTCTAATTTAATTACCTACCTCCCGTTATACAATTAATGCTAATACAATTCCTACTCATAACATATCCCATAGAACATTTTCAACACAAATAAGAATTATTAGTTAACCTTTTGTAACATTATTTGTAACGATGTCAAAAGAAAACTTTCCGAGCATAACGCAAAAGTTTTAGCCCTCATCGTAAATTTCTTTTGTTTGCAAAATATTTTTTAAAAACCCCATGGAACTTATCGTCTTTGACAAAAACTAAATACTGACTTTATATATTAAAGCTAAAGTATCGATAGTTTTCCAAATACTAAATCGATTCTCATCAATACTAGTTACCATATCGATATCCTCTTGACAATCGATAAGCTAAACTCAATTAAATTACATATAATTTTATGGATTACACAACTCATCTTTTTTGTGTAAAATACTTAAGTGATAGCCAAAAGATAATTTTGAAAAGTTAAATAAAAAACATATTTATACCAAAAAGAAAAATATTATGAAGCCAAAGAGAATTTTGATCTTACATTTTGTCTATAATAAGCCGTAGCTTCTTCTTCCTAAAATATAACAAAGTCCAAGAGTCTCGACAAGTTGCCCTGTCGGCACTAAATATGCAAAACAGAGCACATTGGATAACGGGGTATTGGGTGAGGGAA
Organism: Timema californicum; assembly: GCA_902141385.1. NCBI lineage: Eukaryota > Metazoa > Arthropoda > Insecta > Phasmatodea > Timematidae > Timema > Timema californicum. The sequence continues at coordinate 46,431 of CABFOW010004609.1, read as the reverse complement.
ACATATGAAACACTCGGGAAGAAAATGTGCATGACTACAATAGCTTCTACAATATTCTCAGAGCTCCGGGACTGTTCGAGAACATCGACGAGTATCATATCTTTGCAACTTGAGCTCTTTGCAACTCAAGTTCTTTGCAACAAGTTCACAACACATACAACTCTAGTGGGCGTGTCTTGAAACTTGCCGCGGCGATCAGTCTAAACTTTGTCTTGGGTATGTATAGTCGTGTTATTGTTTTCTCCCGACGTGTAGTGCACCGACATTGGGGGTGGTGAAACGGGGTAAGTAATACATATCTTTTCTATTCTTGTAGCCTGATGCTACAAAGGATAGTTGCCATATTATAGCTTTAAAATGAACATAGTTATTCCTATGAAATTAGCATTCTATATTATATAGCATTCACTGGCATATCTAGTGAAAGCAATATAAACTACAAAAAAAGGTTTAAACCACTTATTTTCTTAAAAATATCAAAATTATCCTTTTGATTCAGTTTCACGAGTTTCCAATTATATCTCTTCATAAGTCTCGTTCCAATAGTTTTTTGGTGGCTGTAGTAATAGTCATGAACAGTGTCTGAAAAGTCTGAAATAGATATTCTTACACGAGGTTTGAAAACAATTAAATCATATTATTATGTTTCTTGAAATATTTAAAGTAAAATATGAAAATGTTGTGTTAGAAAAGTGTTTTATTTTTATTTTAGATGAATATATTATGTAATAATAATCCTAATTTATTTATTTAAAAACAGAAACTAATGGCCAATAAAACTTCTTATATGTGTGTGGTGGTGTTTATAAGTTGCAGGTTGTGTACCTTGATTTACACCCTGCCTATCTTGAGAAACACAGCACTATTATACAGTTGTGACGTTTAAAAGTGAACACTTATGTAGTTCCTTCCATTCACATACAAATTGATAATATAATCAACACAAACAACGTTTAGACAACTTTACATTCGTATGGAAACAAATATATTTATTTGTTTGTATAGATACAATATGCTGGATTTTGAAGCAATTGCAGAGACAATGCTGTATGTGCAACAACCATTTATTATACCATAATATACTTTCGGACGAAGAAACCAGACACCGTCGTTTAGTCTAAGGTCACTTTCATTACACTTTAACACCGTTATTAATCAGGTCGGGATTTGAATCCTAGTATAATTCACTGGCATGAGTCAAACCTTTAGCCGCAGTTGGTAGCGCGTGTGCCAAATGATCTTGGATTACCGGGTTCCATTATCGGCATGGTCTAAGATTTATTTTTGGTAAATTGTTGGAGGGGGATTGAATGAATGGTTTTCTTATTAATAGGCTAGTTTGTAAGTCGTGTTTTGGTATACCCAAGGTGTTCGAAAAATACATCCAATAAAATATACAATTAGACTAATAAAAAATATTTTTTATAGTTGGTTTTCTAAAGTGATTTTTTCCCCATAGTTCCAGGCTAATGCTGCTTTTCTTACTCTTGAAAGGCCCAATAGCGATGCAATATTGAAAAAATGTTGTTGTCAATCTCATCGCTCTCGACCAAATTGCCCAAATATTGCCTCGTCAGTGGGTAAAAGCAATCAGATTGGCCGAACATTATTTTGGTTGATAGTCTGGGCCATCAATTTGATTGCCCTCTCCGGCAGTCTTAGGCAGATTACAAAATGGTTGCGTCGTGAATGGAGCAATGCAACCGGATTGCCAACCTGCAGGATATGCGCATGCCATAGCACTTGTTTTGTTTTCCGTCTCGGTATGTTTTTACTTTCTCGCTACCTTAAAGGTATTGGAAGTATTGTGATCGTCACAAAGATTGAACTCAAGATTTGGATGAATATCGACGTTTCATGATCCCCCAAATCAGAAAAAGTTGTTTTTGAATTACCGTCTGCTTGCCCGTCTATCTGTGTGCTGCTCTCGTAGCGAGTCACGTGTGTGGAGAGTTTGCTCCGTAAAGTTGTGTGCTACGCTGTGAACTTTGTTATTAGTTATACTCGAGGATATTTTAGACTTTTGGGTAAAGAAATGTTGGAAATTATAGCTATAAGCTACCAACTTGTTACAGAAAAATATTCCCATTTTCATCTAGTATTCTTCATAGTGAAACCGTTTTTGGCCTCTCCTGGAAAAAATAGTCTAATGGACTTGGCCATGTTTGTAACTAGACTACTTATTTGGGTTTTAACGTCTACACACAAACACCCCCTCTCCTATCCTATAAATACAAGTCTATTTAGCTTTGAAGCTCAATCTCAAACATTATGGATAAGTTGAAAGTTCAGAATAAAACAATTAAATACTTTTACTTTTTCTTTGGGTAGCAATCTAAAGTCACAACAATTACAATTTATAAATGAATATGGCCATGTTGCCATCTCCTTCCTGTTTTTGACTCTCCAGCCAACATATTTTAGGGACTTAAAAAAAACATCTTATTGCTAGTTTTTTTAATTGAAAATCAACAATTAATTAATTTAAAACATTCCTAGCGTGTAGCCACAACAATAACATAGAGTTTTTTTTTTGACAAGAAACAATATTATTTAGGTATTGTGACCAATACAAGTAATTAAGATTAGAGTGCAAAATGAATTATATAATTGTGATAGCAAGAAAAAACATATAATCACTCTTTTAAATAACTAAACAAACATAAGGAGAGAATATAATCTCTTCTACCATCTATAAAATGAGTAGGAGTCACCTTAAAAATTGTTCAGGACCCGCTGAGAGGCAATAGAACGCAAATTGATAATGTCTCTACAGTTTTTACAGGGCAATGTTAGCACTTGCCACGGTTGTATTCCTCTTTCTCGATCAGGTCTAACGCACTGCACAACACCTCCTATTCCCAACAGGCATCCTGGTGAGCAGGATTTGGAGGTTTTAGATGACATGGATATCTGTGTCGAATAAGATTGGAGAGGTTTGTGTACGACCCCTCACAAATGATGAATTTAAATGGTTTAATGGCAATTGGAGATGAAGCGAAAGATATATCCCCGGGAAGAAAAAACACTCTCGCTCAAGCGACAACGCTCTCTACTCACAAACTGCGCTCTCCCCTCTCACGTTTTTCAAAATGTCACCACTAGCTCCAATGACGTCAGCAGAGTGCTACAACAACATGAGCATGCCTTGTTGATTTAGTCACTTTTAAACCTTACACTTTGTCCTCCGAGATATATCAATATCATACAGCGTGGTTTAGATTTACAATCCAAATAATAGGAAGACTTTGGAAGAAAGGCGTTGTCTAAACTGCCCAGACTGATTATGTAGTCATCGTGCGTTTCACTCATAAATTGTGTACATTGTTAAATCCTCAATATTTATGGGTTCTTTAGTCTTTACCTCCTCCTCCACTGGTGGGGGTGGGCACGCGGATAACTCTGCTGACGTTGATATTTGGTAGACGGACGACTCTGGTGGTGGTTACGCTGGTGACTCTGACTGTGCGTACTCTGATGTCTTGTAGGTAGACGACTCTGCTTGTGGGTACTCGGGTGACTCTGGTGGCTGGTACGCTTGTGACTCTGGGGTTGGGGGCTATGGCTGCGGTGTCGTGAAGGAGGGTGGTGGGTGGCGTGGAGTTCGGAAGTGTGGTGGAGGCCTGGGCAACACGGCCACAACGTCCCTTTTACGGAAATTGTACACAGCACATGTCATATCACACAGATTAGACTCCTCGATACTCTCGTAGGGTAGTATTTCAGTCACTCTAATCGTGTGACAGGTAGATTCTCAGAACTCGATGTAGCCTCGCTCCTCTCTATCGTGGTTCACTACTTTGTAAATTACATATCTATCACTCACAGCAACACTGTGAATATTTTCTACTGTAATATAAGCACGCACTGCAATCGTATGACCCACAAACATTAAATTAATATAGCCGGTTCTAAGCATTGGGAGCGTATCTGGCTGCTAAGCATGCTGGATTGTTTGTAGGGTCCAACGTGCGATATGGTGCACATGTATTAACTGCCCAGATGCCCGATGTTGTTGTTAACTGCTTGACTCTTCTCCGCCGTATCTTAAACGCGTTCAAAGTTCACAATGCTAGGTGAACCTGGTTTTACTCCAGCACAGGTAAATACAAGTTTTTCATTATTAATCTCACACACGTCTTCATCTGTTAAAGTACCAGATGACAGGGTAAAAATACACTAAATTTACCATCTAGTAAGACTATTAGGTGTCTCCTGAACTTTTTATCAACTGCTTTTAATTTATCCACCAATTACTTTTGATCGACGATTAGATCACACAATTTTACGGTCTGCACGGCATAAACAATATTTACCAGCTGCTGTAATTTGTCCATCTTGAACCGCTCTACAAACGCTTATAAATAGACTACCAAACGGACGCCCCTATACATCCCTCCCTCCCTCGATCGACGTCATGTGGTACGATAAGAACAAGGTCAATGACCTCTTGTACTAGCTCATGGTTTCAAGGTCACAATCTATTCTTTCTCGACTCGTCTTATTGAGCTGCCAAGCTGGTGCCAGTCATCGGGGAAAACCCATTGAGACATAATTCAAGGTCGTGTTCTATTTCTGTCTCGACTTGTCTTGTCGAGCCTCCAAGCTGGCGCCAGTCGTCAGGGAAAAACCCATTTTGACGTCATTCAAGGTCGTGGTCTATTTCTGTCTCTACTTGTCTTGTAAACCCACCAAACTGGTGCCACGTATGAGGCATCAGGGTGGCGACAGTGAGATGACGTCATCGGGAAAACCCATTGCCGGGGGAAGGTTACCCGTGTCAATGACCTCCTGTACTAGCTCACGGTTTCAAGGTCACGATCTATTCCTGTCTTTTTGAGCCGCCAGAGAAAACTCACAGTGACATTATTCTTGTCTCGACTTGTCAAAGCGGCAATTTGACGACGGTGAGTGGTTGGTTCATGTAAAACAGCGTTGATTTACCGTTATTCGTCAATTGTGCTCACGCCCACCGAGTGCTTATGTACTCACGGCTCGTGTTTATTTTCTTCCGGCCTCACAAATGCGGGTGCACATCACACTCTGTTACGGGAGGAGGTAGGGTAGCCAAAGTACGCAAATGATGGTCCAATCACTAGTTTTATCTAAAACTTTTTTCTGTTGGTATAAGTGGCTCAAGGAATAAAATAGTTGTTTCTTTTTTTTACTTTAATCTTGGGTAACAACCTACAGTCACAATTTATGAATAAAAATTGAACGTCTGTTTGTGTGTGTGTATGTGAACTTGCCACCTTATCTTAAACCAAACTTAGTTAATTTATAAACGCTATCTAAACAGTGAAACTGTTTATAGGAGATTACCGAACCAAATGCTGGTACATATTCTACCTGGACGGAAAATCTATTCGACTAGCAAAACCCTTTTTTTCACTCTCGCAAATGCGGGGCTCACTCGGAAGGAAGTACGACCGTTCTAACAGACATTAGCGGTGCTAAATATATCGAAGTCCGAATCCTTTTGGGCACACCGTCTAAATGTCAGACTCATTTAATTCTGGCATGGGGAAGTTGAAATCAAATCCCTGTCCGGTGAACTGTTGGTATTTCTCCCTCTGGATTATTTTATTAATTATCCCTACCACACCATCATAACTAATACATAGACGTTTGACCAGAAAAGGGCACGTTTAACTCATCTAGTTATGCCGGGAGAGGTCGTGAGTTTGAATCTCGCTCGGGTGAACTGGGGCGGTTTTCTACTCCCCCTCAATCCACGTAAAAGTTGGAACATTTCTACCTTACTCCTCTGGTCCATGACGGATACCTACAATCGCACATGTCGAGGGACGATACCAAACAACAAATTTTAGTATATTTTTATGGTGGGGGATAGCGGCACCTAACTGAGGATTATAAATCTTCTTAAGGCTTCCAAGGCCCCTGATTGTGAATAATCAGAACTGTGTAAATGCTTTCTAGTTGTGACATTTTCGGCAAAACCCATTACCAGATAGGGGGTTACGACATTGCGATGACTAGTTGCGACATCACCGGGAAAAAACCCATTACCACTTAGGGGGTTGCGACATTGTGATGACGACACTGGGAAAACCCATTGCCTAAGGGAAAAAGGGAGTGAGGGTAAAAGTGAAAGGGGTCTTACGGCCACGATACGCTACCAGCTTGTCGGTGGTCACACTCTTCGCTAAGCGGCCGTCAGGAGAGGTTCGTGCTGAGTTGTCCCGTGCCAGACGCCGTGGACTGCACGACAATATACTCTCACACAAATATATATATAAAATAATCCAACACCTTTCCAATCCTACTCTGACATAAAAAATGAGCACACATAAAAAAGCAATGAGCATACATAAAAAAGTAATTAGCACACATAAAAAAGCAATGAGCACACATAAAAAACAAGCTCGAACAAGAATCAACGTGTTTGGAACACAGGAAGGGTTAGGGAGGAAAGCCAACAGCCAATCAGAGAGAGAGGTGGTAAGGGGAGGAGGAAAGCCAACAGCCAATCAAAGAGCGAGGTCTAGGTCACGTGACCAGCTCTAATCCACTCAGAGCGTTGTACTCATAGGGCGTACTAGGTAGTGCTATCATCTTCAATGAATAAGTTTGTTCTTATTTTACTTCCCAGGACGGAGATAAGACTCTTTTACATAATTGGAGACCAATTTATTTATTTAATGTTGACTATAAAATATTGTCTCGTACCAGAGCTTCTAGGATGCAAGTTGTTCTCCCTGATGTGATTCATTATTCCCAGACATTTTACACCCCACAACGGTCTATATATTAAAATTTTCATCTTATACGAGATGTTATTCACAGTGCTAATACCAAAAATATTCCCCTTGCTATACTTTCCCGGGAACAGAAAAGTGCTTATGACTCTATTGAACACACCTACTTGTTATATACGCTGTCCAAATTCGGGTTCGTAACAAAATATATATCGTATATTCGTACCTTATATATAAGGTCACAATTTTTGTTACGGATTGGAGATGTATTAACAGCGTCAATTCCAATGTTACTGGGAGTACGGCAAGGGGACCCATTACCTGGCCCATTATTTACTATTTGTATAGAAGCTTTCTCACATATGTGCAGACAGACTTTGTCAAATATGGTTTTAGATTAGCATCTTTTAGTGAAGTGTTAGTTGTTTCGGCGTAAACAGATGATGGGACACTTTTAATTACTCATGATGAGAGGTTCAAGGAACTATCTACATCATTTAGTAGATATAATTGTAAGTCTGGAACAGAATTAAATGTGGCAAGACTACATCTTTCTGGGTTGAAAATGAGAGAAATAGAATGGTTGAACCCTACAATTACCGGTGGTCATCTGAGGGACATAAATATATTGGTATATATATTGAGAACACTGAACATTGGGTTTACCAAAACTGGGTTGAGGCGGAAGGTAAAGTTGGTTGTGGTTTGATGAAGTGGACTCGTTGGTTGTACATGACCTCGTATAGAGGCTGGAGATTATTAATAAATCAACTCTCTGGATCTAAGTTGACACATTTGCTTACAGTATTCCAACCACTAGAGAAATTAATTTGTGATATTAGTAGATTGTATGCCAAAATGTTTTGCAATGGTAATCATTGGCTAAAGTTACATTATGTGTTTGCTGATATACTATTTGGGGGAGCTGGAGTTACCCACCTTCCTAGTAGAGTGGATGCGGGCATTTCCAGGAGATTTCTTCACGACCGCTTGGTTACACCAGCTAGATTGTTCACATGGAAGAGATACCACAGGGGCCTGTGCCCGTGGTGTAATGTTCCTGGTACTGCTATGCACATGGTTTTAAAATGTACTCGTTCTGAAATGGTTTGGTTGTTTCTCATGAGTTTATTAAGAAAACTGCTGAACAGAACTTTTGTAGATGAGGGCATTTTAATTCATGGTGATCAATCAAGCAACTCTGACATAGAAATAGTTGGTAAATGTTCTCATTACATTGGCAAAATCAACAATATACAGGACATATAATTACTATTTATAGACGGAACAGCAAATACCTGATTACAATAGTTTTTTCTTTATAAGGTTGAAATCCGATTAAAATCGGAATTTGTGAAATATAAAAATCAGGGAAAATTGACTGCATATATTTCTTTCTGGACATATAGAAGCATTTTGTGCAAAGTAACTGGAGGAAATCTGATTGTTAATTTTTAGAAAAATGTATTTTACGTACATTATGTTTACAATTTGTATTCAAACTTAATTACTGATTGTATTGTAGATCATAGTATATGTTTTAATTCGACAATTTATTGTATTGTTATATTAAATACAGATCATTAAAGAAATAAAAATAAAATATGTATTGTAACTACCTTAACTTACTAGGAAGCGTGATAAAACAAATAGTCAACTAGTTACCAAGGAATAACAGTATTTATTTTATTAGACATATTGGATATAATATTACAAATGCCGAAGTATCGCCCAAGGCAAGCCAGGTCGAAGATTTATAATTAAATATATCATATGATAAATATGACTAGAATGCAATATAACATATTGTTTAATTAATACACTCGCCAAGTTACGTTTAAAGTGAGAGAAAACTATAACTACCATCAAGGATGACCAACAAGTTACGACTCAAAAGCCAAAATAGGAATTAAACTCATATTATTATATATAGTCACCTGGTGACAATAAGTTATATTATCATAATCTCTTTTGAGGTAAAGTAACAATTTCCAAATATAATAAACCCGCCGCCTAACGGCTAAGGTATTTTGGACTGTACAATTAAAGTTCCTATGCCTGGACGTATTTTAGAGTACAAACAATGCTCGAATATATCAAAGTTTAACTAGAGCAGTACTAAATATATATGTGCTCAGCCCACACAGGAGTTTAAAGACATTAAGTGATAAACAATAAATCTACGGAACCAAATTATTCCGCTTTTTATAGCAATCTAATGTAATCCAGTGCTCTCGAACGTACAGAGCGCTACGCTAAAGTTTAAGAGCTTGCTTCTCGTCCAATCAAACATTATTCTACAAAGCAATAATTTAGATTAGCATATCGCTTATATTTAGAGTCCCACCTGATTAAATGTAAATTTAGACAATCAAGGAATAATTTACTCATATAAAACCTATTTGGTTTTACCACCACAACATTTGAAACAGTTAAAGAAAAGCACATATCTGATAGTTAAAGTGCTCGGTCCCCACATAACCATATGCTAATTTAAACTGTCTAAGTAGAACATACTCAAAATATTCCCAACAAACATCAACTGCTACTCAGACAGTCGGAAAGGGCTCAAATAGACACAAACAGTCAGCAGCGAAACAGAAGTTACTGGCATAGGCGAATGGTCAAGTTCCCCTTAATATCAAAAATGCTTACAGATACGTGGTTCCCCATAATATAACCGAAAGAGAATCTTAAATAATATAATTAATTCCAAGCTTAATCCACTCTTACCTAGTAAGCCAGTGATACAATGAGTGCTCATGTAAAAGATACATCAAAATATATAGTCCACACAAATATCAGACATGTCCACAGAGAGAGGGAAAGAGGGAGGGAGAAAATGGAGTGGAAGAGGAGACAAGCAGCGCTTAGGAGGGATAGTGGCGACACTAGGAGCTACAAGAATATCGGAGAACCATCTGGATGGCTAAGCCAGAAACTACACTGGTCAAGTTATAGTTTCACTTTGTTTATGAGCGGGGCTTCTATCACGAGTGGATCGTTGGGCTGTGTCTCCATTTAGTCCGTAGGATTGAGTTGTAGGGAGAGGATGTCACGGCACATGTGCTACAATGTTTACGTTCAGCTAGGCAGGTGGTGAGTGTACTCCTATTAGATTGAATTTGTAGTTCTTCTTTTCTTGTAGCATCGTTACAGTATATCTGTACCTCGGAGTAGAGCCTAAACTATTTTACCGATCGGCCTAAAGCTTGGTATCTAGGGTTTGCATAAGGCTGCCCCAAGGGGCTTTTGGAATTTTATACCTAGCCCTAAAATTAAGCGCGAAGAGAAAAAAATATCGATTTTATCAAAATCGGCTCTAACGACTTTGATTAGATCTCAGTTCTAAGCATTGATTAATATTATAAACAAAATGGCCACTCTTAATTTTTCGTCAAAATGACCTTAAGGGTTCCAGTCTGATGCACGAATTCTCTTTTTATTTTATCATATCTCCGTAACTATTTTGGATATGAAATTGCTTATCGTTGCAAATATGTAGTTATATTTATAATACAACTATTTTAATTGAAGCACATTTTTATAAAACTAATATATTTCAAGCTATATACAAATATATACATTTTTTAACTTTTCGAACATTAGAGGTAAATTATTGCGACCGTAAAAAAAATATGTATCCAGAGATGTTGATGGATGTTGACGTTTGATAACCCATCCAACCCTAAAAAGTGTTTTTGCAATGCTATCTATCTGTGTGTCTGTCTAAACCTAAACCTAAGAGCAGTTTAATACAGGGCAGAAAGAGAAAAAAATCGATTTTCTCAAAATTGCCTTTAACAATTTTGATTAAAATTCGTATCTTTGTGTTGTTAAGATTATAAATAAAATGGATATTTTCATTTTCACATGAAAACTACTTTTATGGTACTTTACAGAAGTGGAAATTTCCGTATCTCCGAAACTATTTGAGAAACTAAATAAATTTTCATTGAAAAATTGTATTACTATTAAAAATATAAAACTTTTATCCTAATTATATTTTTATAAAACTAATGGTTTCTAAGATATTGGCAAATATATTAAATCGATTTTATGAGTTTTAGTTGTAAAGATGAAACGTTATGCTTCTCACTGGTGAGGCCCGTTGTAGTGTATTTTGTGAGGTGAGGTGGTAATGGTGATGATGATGATGATGAATCCTCTGAATGTTGGGTTCCATATTATAATGTTGTTTCTGTGAAGGTGGACACTCGGAGGTTGGAGTCTTCTTGTGCTCCGGCTTGTTAATATTATTAAGGCTGGCTTCTTATTCTTACTCTCTCTATATGAGAACTTTCTTTTATCAATTTAATATTCTTTAATAATTATATTTATAAACTTAACCCGGTACGGTAGCTCAATGACTGTTTATTTATACTCGAACAGTTTTTTTTTTTAAATAGAAAGTTTAATTTGACGTAAACCGTTCCTACATTATGCTGTGGGACGACTGTTAAAATAAGCCTTCTTTTTATATATAGCTTTCGAAGGAAATTGTTACACCATGGTCTATCCTTCGATTAACTTAAGAGTTAAATGGGGTAAGAAAACAAGATATAAAACATGTCTTTCGGCCATATTTTACAAGTGTTTGCAATAGGGGTGGAGTTAACTGCAAACGATGAAATTTAGTTTAAAACATACATATATCTTTAGTCACCCAACTGTGGGAAGATTTCCTAACACACAGAGATGTTTTTAGTTTTAAATTTTGAAAATATTCATTAATTTTAAAATAAATTAAGGGTGGGAAATTTTTATTAGAATGTTTACCAAATAAAATTATATTTAATTGCAAATAAATATTACTTAAGTTTTGACGTAATAATTATCTAATGCCATAGAATAAGTAAAGTTTCTTAAAAGGTTGATGTTCTTTTTCCTCTAACCTATTAGGGGAAATGTTTGTACAGCAATAATCTATCTCCATCCTTTTAGACTCAATAATCAATATTTACCTTTTTATTGGTCTACATTTATAAATAATAGAAATGCGATAATTCTAATATATGCAACCCCAAATAAAATATCGAAAATTTCAACCGGAAGTCTAAATTTTGATATGAGGTTTTGACCCTTGTGGACCCGTTATCGATATTTTTATTGGTCAAAATATATAAATGAGGACTTTAATTATTTAAAAATGAAATTATAAAATTTAAAACAGAGTGTCAAAAAAGTCTTACGTAAGAATAGTGCAATTTTTGCTCGGTTTTGCTAGTTATTATTTCGTTTCACATATACTGTATTATGAATTTTGGGTAAATATTTTCATTTTTAAACAATGGAATGAGAAATTCCTAGATGAGTTCCGTACCATTTATTTAAATCATCAGGATTTTCTTCCTTCAGTTAATTTAAAAGTGCCATATAGTTATGGGAAAACTTTTGTCTTTAAGCAGCCATATTTTGCTCCAAAAATTCTTAGTTTTCCTAGCTGGACGTTACTGACTTTGCTTTAAAACCACTACTACTGCTGCCACTGTTTGTTCAACATCCATCCACATATTAAAAAAAAGTCACTTTACTTTACAAAGACTTCCTTCAGAACACATACCGCCTGAAAAACATAAAATAACAAGGCAAGAAACTGCACTCATTGTGATTGATATGATATGCCCACACATCACATAAGTTTACCTCGAACTGATGGAATCAAGATAGAAGAAAGAAGCTTTCCTCATTCTTAAAATAATCTTTTATTTAAATTAGTATAAGTTGCTGATAGTCAAAACAATAACTACATGTAAATATAAATATATTCCTGCTGAGCTCAGCATAATTGAATCCCCCAACTGATAACAGTCGGAAATGTGAGCTGATGCACTCTTGGAAAGACAAAACACAGCTGTTTCAAATGTACCTAAGAAGTCTGTCTGCCGATCGTGAGTTATCAATGTTGTGTTTTGGTCATTATTTTGGAGCAGGCCTACATAAAGTTTGGTGATCTAATCTACCGATTATGGAAGTCCGTCATGAATTTTAAAAATTAATATAACTTACGTTAATGGAAAATTGTAATATTATTTACTCCCTCCCGACTATACCCTAGCTTTCTGACTCTTAGTATATGTGTGAGTGCCAAGCCTTACTAAACAGAGCATAGTTTACTTGGAGGTTTCCCGCTCTTTACTAACACGTGTTTTCAAGCAATTCATTTTCAATGGCAGGAAAAAAAGGTTAATAATGAGCTGTTTTCATTTTATTAAGCAAAATATGGAACATTTTTGTTTTAAATATTACTTTTCCTGTTTCCCGGCGGAACGGTTAGAGCTACATAAAAGGTGCAATACAGAAAAGATAGTGATAAATATTACCTTACAAATGAAATAAATAACATTGAAATTGGTTAAGTTGGTGCTGAGATATGAGTGGTTAAATAAAACCATAGGCCACCATCTTTAATTGGCTGCCATATTTGAAAGCTACCAATTTCAGAAATCCATAATGGATGTTCATGTTCACTGGCAAGGGGGGAATCAACTGTTTCAATTGTGTTGAATCCCTCCAAATTATACTAAAATGTTCATTAGATCATGGACTGATACTTCAAAAGGCTATTTTGGGTAATGTCCTTGAGCAATTTTTTGAAAATTGAAATCCTCTAAAAGTATGAAGGGCAAACCAGTATTTTTTTTAAATAAATTAGATTACCTATAATCTATTTGAAGGTGTCCTTAACCAGAATTATTTCAAAATTTGGATGCCCCTGAAAGCTATTTTGTGTGTTCCTCACCTGATTTTTTTTTTCTTTTTCTAAAATTAGATGCCACTAAATATATCTGAAGTAGTCTTCCACTGATAATTTTTTTAAATTCGATGCCTTAGAAACTATTTGGAATGGTATTAGCCAGCAATTTTTTTCAAACTAGATATCTTAAGAACTTATTGAAAGTTGTCTTTACTCTAACACATTTTTGAAAATTGAAGGCTTTTAATAGCTAGTTGAAGTGGTCCTCGCTTGAATTAAAATACAAAATTATATACTTATAGAAAGAAGCTATTGAAGTAGGCCTCGTACGGGTTAAAAAAATTGGATGCCTGTAGAATCAATTTAGAGTGATAATCACTTGGATTTTTTTTTAAAATTAAATGCCTATGGAAGCTATTATTTGAAGTGGTCCTTTCCTGGAAAGTTTGATACAAGACCATTTAAAAGCTTCATATTAAAATTTTCGGAAAATTGAGGGAAGGGGTGTTGATACCTCTAAGGTCTACCCCTCCTCGCACCCATGTCTATACTACAACATGCGCTTTACTTGTGTGTCATTAGTCTGTGTAATTCGACCCTTCTTAAGTCTAGTATATTATGTTATGGTAGTCTGTGTTGTACCTCTTACAGTCAAAATAAGAAGTTTTTATGAAATTTATATTCAAGCTACGTAGGCTTGACACCTGGTGAGCTGGCCGTTAAAACTTGGAACGCTAATCTAGTCACGTAGACCGGACACCTGGTGAGTAGACAGTTTAAGATTGTGAATGGTTTGTTAGTCGGGCGGCTTGGCCAATCAGCGCAATCCTGGATTCCCATATTGAAGTATCTTGTTGACGCATCACTTATAACTTGTTCGTCTTTTCTTTATCATAGAATTAAGATTATGGAACTCGTGCTAAGCCAGAATATACAAGAGTGAGTAAAGCACATATTTTAGATATAGTAAGTTTTGTAAAACTTTGATATTGCAGTATGTGAATGAGAGTATGCATTATTCGGAGTGGGTAGTATTAATGTAATTTAGCTAGTCTTGCTAGTGTTACTATTGAATGATGTTTATATGTATTGGTTTATTTGGGGTAGTTAGTATTCATGTAGCATTAGCTAGTATCGCTAATGTTCAATTTTAATTTTGTCTTGAAAATTAGTGATTCAGGTATTTTAGATAATCAACTTGTAGCTGTGGGTACTCTAAGTTATGACAGTAGGAAGATAAAATTGCATTAGGGGAGAAAATACATACAGAAGAAGAAAAGGTATTCTCAGCCTCAAGGTTATATTACTTACAAGCCATATAAACACTGCAATTCGAGATTAAACTGTAATAAATTCAAAACTTTGGTTTGTTATTTTGTTAGATATAAGCTTTTATCAGAATCAAGCAAGGTTGCACAAGACAACTTTATTGCGAAGTTTATACATCAGGCTAGTATAAAACGCCACAGGCATAGACAAAATTCAACTACCAAGAGACCCAAGGCATTTACTGTTAGCTATATAATACCAGCTAAAAGTGGTGACGTGCTGAATGTTTTAAGGCATTTTTTTTATGTCTGCCATGCTAGTTAAAGAAACTAGGTTGAGAAACATTAACATTAGTATAAACAATGGAGAACACATGAAAGAAAGTCGGGGAGGAGACCGCACATCTCAAAAGTCTGCAGAAAAAGAAGACGAGAAAGTTCGTGGGTTTACAAGAAAATTAAGAGTAAGTGGAAGCCATTATATTATGAAGAAATCAAAACGTGTATATTTAGAGGCCAATCTCATTATTGCCAAGCTATGCAGATTGTACAATGAATCCCAAAGTGAAGCACACAGGGTTACAAAATCAATTTTCCATATAATCTTTTCAGAGTTTAACCTAGGTTTTTATTTACCTGCTTCAAATGTATACAGCTGTGGCGTGATAGTAAAAACTTAATAAAAACAGCAGCTGGTCAAAGAAAAAAAAAACTGAATGCATGATAAATAAAAGGATTCACTATCTGAGTGCAGCCACATCTACAAAATAATACGAAAGATTAAAGAGGAAACAATAACCCTTTGCTTTGATCTCCAACAAATTCAGCCTCTTCCAAAGTCTCCTATCAGGAGAGCTACTACTCAAGACAAATGGGATTTTATGAGCTGTGCATAGTGGGAATCAAAGGTAAATGTCAACCTTCTACACATGGAGTGAAGATCAAGCAGGAAAAGGAGCTCTTGAAATCTCTTCTGCTCTTTTACAACACTTATAAGAAATGAAAATATCACAATGTGTACAAACCACAAGGTTGTTCTGTGAGGGCTGTGGGTCACAGAACTGAAATAATTTTGTGATACACACCTTCGTGTTTTTTTTCTGCTCACGTCAAGTACTAACATTAAATGAATACAATTGACATTCCCAGTACGAGGTCATAGCTTTCTACCAGACGACAGAGTATTTAGCCAAGTAGAAAAACTATTACGAAAGTGCTCAACTATCACTACCAAAGAAGAGTATTTTGAAATCTACAGGCAAGTAGGAAGTGTCAAAACTTTGTGTCAAGATTCTTGTGTCGTCAACACAAAACAAATTTCCGCGTGCTTCTCTCGTCTACAAAGAATTTATTATTCGAAGAGGATTTAGGAAATTTTAAGTTCTTGCGATTCAAATGGACCTAAAGTTGTCATGCTAGAGCAATATGAGCACCCAATTTTACCAGACTTACATACAATCCATGGGAAGGTTTTTTTATTCTCGTACCACATAGCAGCAATCTAAATTTCAGGCCATTCGGACTTGAGATTATTATCGCTAGTCCAATTATTATCTTATTTTGGAGTCACTTCATTAACAACGCAAACATAATATCCTTTTGGAATCACTCTATTCATTGCCACGTTCACGTCGGGCTTACTAACACTAACACAAACACTTTTCTTTTCTTCGTTGCATGCTAATTGTTTTTTGTTTTCAGTGATAAATGAGTCCATGCACGTATGTTTTCATTTTACACTCATTTTTGAAATTAAAACACAAGAAATAGCCCAAGAAAAATTTGTAATGCTGCTTAAAAGTAAGTCTCTTCACCATTGAGAAAAACGAACAGACAACCCCATCCCAACCCGTTCATTTACAGTGCGTTACGAAAGATCTGTAGGGAAAACTCTACCCTATGCATAAACTGGTGCCAAGTTTTCTTCTTGAAAGCTTCTTATGATTAAGTGGTATATTGCCCCACCACTCCAACAAGCTTAAGATAGAAGGACCACAAATTTTCCAAGAATAATCGTAAAACTACACATTCCCATTGCTTAGTGAGGCGTGATTGAACAAAACACATATTATAGCCCAGCCCTAACCTACCGGAATTATGAGTTGTGACTGAGACCATTCACTAAGAGGCCCAATTTACTACAAATGACTAAGGAAGGTACGTAAATATTATTTCATATTACAATATTTACTAGCACAAATATTCAATTTTTTTTATAGTTTGTGAACACATTTGAACCATTCAAATACCAGAAAATGTGGGAGAAAGTCGTTTCGTCTCTAAAATAAGTACAGGAACAACGTTCTGGCCCCAATACACCAACGTGTCCAATCAGCCCAAACAAATAAGATCATGTCAAATATTAAATATTTAAGGAAACAAGCAATAATGATTTGCGAAATAATTCTAAATAGTAGACATTGAACATAATCAAACATTATTCAATATTACAAAATTTATATATCTTTCAGATAATTTTTTTTTATTATGTTCCTGAAAACTTTGATTTGAATGATAAGATTTGTTTTTGACGTCACCTTCTCATATACTATGATTTTTAAAAGAAGCTCACTATGAAGGCTTTATCTCGTACCAGAATCCTACTGTAAAGTAAGTAGTATTTAGGTAGGATAAAATACAGTCCAGAAGGGAATTTGTACATCAGTCTTAAATGGCCGTTTATCCCACCATAATACTTTTAAATATATAAGTATTATGGTAGGATTCTAGTACGAAATAAAGTTTCCCAGATCGAGATTCTTACCAAAATCAGGGTATTGTAGATACCGTACTTCCTAAAATCTATAATTTAAATGATTGTTTGAACGTAGGACTTCCATACAAAGTTTGTCATTCAAACAAATATAATCAAGTTTTAAGATACCGTACCTTATTTCGTTATGTTTATCTAACTTTCAATACATTATGGTGTTTGGAACCAATATAAAAGCTAATAGCCAAAATTAAATATATTGTAGTATTGGCAGAATGTAAGCAACATGGGTGATATATACATATTTAAATATATTATAGATCTAATACTCATTTGAACGGTATTATCTTTAAAACTGAATTGTACATTATCATTTAATGAAAATTTTTCTTCAATCGAATGTGTTATAATATTTCACTATTTTCGAACAATAACACTTTTATTCATCAGATACATGTTTTCGCACAAGAACATTAAAATAAACCATTAAATATATCCCCTCAAAATAAAGCAGATGACAAACTTGAGCGTCACGTTTTGATCCTTCGTAAGGGGTGTGTTTATGTTCATCTAGTAATAATATAGAGACCATTGCAATAAGCACTTCTAAATTGTTTCCATTAATTTGCCAATCTTTTAGTAGTTTGAATACTACCACTAGGAGCGGTAGTATTTTGTTAACAATAAAGTTGTATTGCATCTATATAATTATTATCCATGATGTTTTATTCTAATATCCTATAGTTTGTTTACACGTTAGAGAAGTTTCTCGACCTTTGACTGACCGGCTGACCAAGAAAACAATCTCACAAACATTCATTTCAAACGTCATCATTCCGATAAATAAGATGGCTGAACATTGTGCTACATCTTGGGCTGATATTGACATAACTCGCGATGAAGTGAATACCATAGGGAAAGCTTTGAAGAACGAAGAATTCAGAAAATTACTGATAGAATACGCTGATGAAATCAATGATCCAGCAAATAAAAAGTTATATCAGGAAGAAATCATTCAACTTGAAAAGGAGAGGGGGGTAGACGTTACATTTATCAATCCGGAGCCAGGCTATGTAATAAAAACTAGCGTTGATGGACAGAAAAAGGCTTTCATTAATGTTTGTAAAAATATAAACGTAGGCAAACCAGTATCTGAGGCAAGTACAAAATCTGGAGCGCGAGGATTGAACTGGTCTCTGCCATATTCTCAAGCCCCTCCAAGGGAAGACTTAGATAAAAAAGGTGATAGATGTGTTGTGTATGATGTTGTGTTTCATCCAGATACACTTCGACTGGCGGACAGTAATGCAAAGTTTAGAGCTATGCTTAGTGACACTGCTCTTGATGCTGTTGAAAACAGTTTTCATGTCAAAGTTGATAGAAATAATCTGAAATTTCCAAAAATGCATTTCAAAGGTATCTCAAATGCGGCAGTGGTTAGAAAAAAATCTGCAAATGCACCAGTGAAGGATGAAGATGAGTTCATTTCCAAGCTATACCCTCCGACTGTAGCTGTTGAGGAAGTAGTTCACAAAAACTACAAACCTTCTCGCAAGGAAAATAAACACGCTTCCAAGGATTGCAAGAACACATATTACACCATTCCAAAGTATTCGATCATTCACCGATGCCCTGTAGATATACAGAACTGTACAAATGATAAAGCGTCCAAAATAAATGCATCTATTCCAAAAGAGCTTGTGATTGAAGTGTATCTGCCCCTTTTGAAATCATCTGAAGATTTGGTCCTAGATGTTATGGAGAAGGGTCTGTCACTTGTAAGTAAGAAATACTCAAAGTACAAACTTGAGCTTCAACTGCCTTATCCTGTTCATGAAGAAATGGGTACAGCCAAGTTTGATAAAGCTCTCCAGAAGTTAGTCGTAATATTGCCTGTGAAATATCGTGTTGATGTCGGCAAAGAAGACAGCGGGGTGGAGTGTGATCCGAGTTGGGGAACCTCCGAGTCCAGCAGTGGAGATGACTACCTGGAATATAAAGAAGAAAGTGATGACGCTTTAAGGACTATTTCAGTGTTAAAAAATACCAATGATGAAAGCTATCGGACTAACGTTGCAAATGAGGCGTATTTTCTAAATCCTGATATTCATTATTCCCTACCTAACTTTACATGTAATGTTGTTGATGACACGATTGCATACATACTGCATGTTAAAAATGTTGAAGCTTCCTCTGTTGAGCATCGCTTGCTACAAGAGTCTCGCGGGGCTCACTTTAAGTTTATGTCGGTTGGATCTGGATTTTTCCCGATTCATCATTCTTTCTGCATCAAGCTCCCACCAAACATTTCATTTCATGAAGATGGACTGAGCGTAGAAACGTGGGATAACAATGTCATCGTACAGATCCAACTCGACTTACATGATACACTTTTCACTGAATATTTTGCTGGTATTTCCGAAGATTCTTTGGCAAAACATGATCTCACAGAACCTGCAGCTCTCGGGAAAAGGCTCAAAGAGCTTCAGGTAAGCCTTGGATTGTAGAGAACTCTACTTTTAGCATAGGCTTCTGTATTTAACTGGTTAGTCTTTTATTTACTACTGTAGCTGCCTAACCAGGCCCCAGTGTTGGTCCAACCAGTGAGTGACTGGTCGTGGAGGCGAAGTTAATTCTCGCTGCCCTGGGACTTGTTCTCATGGGCGTATGGCTACGGTCTGCACACAAATAAGCGATGGCGTAAATAGGCCATAACTTAATATACACATATAAAACATACATTGGGCAAGGCATGCATAGGCATTCATTTGGAAAAATTATTTATGACAAAATCCATTTCAAACTGTTAATAATAATTAGCTAATGGTAAACCTACTTGAAACATCGTTATTAAGATTATTGGTTTCTTGAATTAGCCTGTATGTTACCTGCCATGATATGCCTTATATTACACTCGCATAAAAATATTTTATTGTTGTGGTACAATGTTTGTTTAAGTAGGCCCCAGGTCCTATTATCTAGTTATCACACTTAAGTTAAGCCTACTTAAAAATATGGCATATCGAATATCAGGTTTTATAAACTTAGATCAATTTTGAATGGCTAGGCCTATAACATTAGAACTAAAATTTTAAGATAAATGTAAATATTGATTATTTTTTTTGGGAATGAAACCTAAGAACCGTACCCTTTAGGCAACTTTTTTCCTCTTAAAAATCTGAAAATTACAAAATGTACCAGCATTTCATTTTAAAAAACATGAGGAATCCAATGATACTAAAAGTCAATATTATTAAAATCTTTGTTATTTTGGACATTAAAAACCAAACTCATCCAAGTGACGCAGTAACAAATATGGTTGAAAAATCTGTCAAATTATACAATCAAAGTTTTGTGTATATTTTAAAGCTGATGTGCAATCATCCTTCACTCTTGAAAATCACATCACACACATTTTTGGAAAACAGAAATTAACTCATCTCTTCTTATTTGAATGAATTATTATTGTTATTAGCACCGCGTCTTACTACCTGTTCGGGTTATACGCACTTACGCTAATGTGTAAGGGAAGGGTGATTGTGAGATGAAATGAAGGACCTACAGTTTAACATGGAATCCGAACCATGGTGTAGGCCTGGCATTCCCCACTATTCACAAGATGTCTTGTCAGAGGTGAAGGAAGGGTTTGGTAATCAGATAAATCTGTGCTGGGACCGATGATTGAACCCCGGCCGCCAGCATAGAAGTCTGACACCTTACCCCTAGACCGCCAGGTCACCTTATATTTAAATGAAAAGACTCTTGTACATCCGCTGATGATTCTACATCCAGCAAACTCGCACAAGGCTACAATAAAACAGAACTGAAAATGTAGCAGAGCAGAAACACCCATCAGAATTCATCCACTGGAAGTCAAAAATTAAAGTAAAATAATTATATTTAAATTAAGGTCAATAGTATATATTTTAAGGCTAAATAATGTAAGCCTATAGGCCTACATATTATTAAAGTTATTTGAACTTGGTATTATAAGATGACATAGGCTATCTTAAGGTAACATGGTCTGGTATATATACGTTTGGATTTAGGTTTTATTGATTTGTCTAAAAGTTGTAAAAATATAATAATTTCAATTTAATCAAAGTAGCCTATAATTAGATTTGCCATTTCCTTGTGAGT
The DNA here is from genome assembly GCA_902141385.1 of Timema californicum. Lineage (NCBI taxonomy): Eukaryota > Metazoa > Arthropoda > Insecta > Phasmatodea > Timematidae > Timema > Timema californicum. The sequence continues at coordinate 24,894 of CABFOW010004609.1, read as the reverse complement.
AAAATGATAGTATTAAATTGGTATTGATTTGGTATCTTAAGTGAAATACCTACACTGTATTTAATGCTAAGTTACTTATACATCATTCCCCCCCTCCCCCTTTTTGTGTCGTCTTGCATTTTGTTGACCCCTTATTGTTTTTTATGTATGATGTCATCAATTTCTTTATATATTTGGTTGTTTATTTGATCAACTATTTAAACTTTTAAACTATGGTATAAACATATGAAAGGATAGTTTTAGCTAAGGAGCCGCATGACCTAAGGTGAGCTACCTATTTCCCTTTTTATTCTATTTCCTAATCATTTCACCATCTCTCTTCACCAAGTAAAATATATTATAAAACAGAAATACTTTGTTTGAAAAAAAAAGCTACATATAGGCCTATATATGTTTGATTATGAGGTAGAACACCCCACATTCACTTGCATGTCAAATAAAAGGGGAAAGTAAACACGGAGGGTGGTATCATTGTCACTGTTGTCTAGGCCTATCAAGAATACAGCACTCTTTGTGTACTATTCCCGAATAAAATAGGCCTACATTATTCACATTTAATCACCTGCAAGTATCGCCTTTCTTGCACACAATTGCCAATGACAACATTTCAGAAAAATCAACTAAAGTTCATACTTGGGCCTATAAGTTAGTAAATATATTTTACACATCCCAACCAAAAATTTAATTTTTTGAGACTGGAAGCCTAGTTTTCTTGGATGGGGCTAGTTTCTATTTCACAATTTAAAAGCAAAATGTAATTATAACATATTGGTTTTAAATAGTTTGGGGCTATAGTTTCTTAAGATGTCCCATCCCCCTGTACAGTGAGTTATAAAATAAACTTCAAACTGAACAATATCTTGTTAATTAGCTAAAGGAAGTAGTTATTATATATGTCAGGCCTTACCATGGGCACACCCTTAGGGGAAGGGAGGGAGGTGCGCGGACAAGTGAGACTCAAATAAATTTAATAAAACCTTAATACACATCAAGTTTAACCATAAAATCGAGCACTGAAGATTTATTGAATAAATTTAATCTATGTTATTTTTCTCAGTCAATATAGGCAACCCACTAAAAATAGTTGCTAAAAAAGACCACTTCAAATAGCTTCTAAAGACTTCTTATTTGCCAAGTCAAATATTTTATGAAGATATCTACATTTCAAATTTTTCCAAGTAATGGTTCCTCCAAATAGCTTCTAGGCTTAAGTTCATCCAAATATTTTACCTTTTGCCAGAGAGGGGAAAGAGCATGTAAACTATATCAATAATTCTTTATTTTGCAATAGGCCTACAATGTATGAATCTACTAAAACCGGGACTGAAAGAACTTATCCCATTTGGCTTGCTTTGTGTTTTATTGTTTGTTTTCTTTGGATTAATTATCTCGCCGTGCTGATTGAAACAATCAAGCAAATATAGGTACAAACTATTCAGGTTCACGTGAAAGATATTTTAAAGAAATAAGATTTAAGAGACATAATAAAGGAAAACAATGATGCAACAATAAACAAGTTTCTTTAAATGATCTAGCAATTTTTCAGAAAAGAAAACTAGTATAGGATCTTATTTTCATTTTATCTACCAACTGGGGTGAGATTGATCAGCCACCCTTATTGTGTTTTGTGAATCAACCCCTAAAATCATGACAGATAAATTATAAATTTATCTTTCATTAGAGTTACATTACAAGCCTTGGAACATTGTTACCCCTCTTGTCGACATCTAAAGCTTGTTGCCGAGCTCTCTAGGTCACCAGCCACCACTGTAATTTACCCACTACCCACTTTGGACTACAAGGAATTTAGGAAACATAATTTAAACGAGATTAAAACCTTGACTTTTCCATCATTAGGCCTATCAAACAAACAAGACTTCTATTTAATGTAACTTGGAGGCTAGCTATTCACTTCCTGAAGTACATTACATATTTTGTTACAATTACTTTGTTTTGTATGGGTTAAGACTTAGATATTGTTATATAAAGAATTCAGAAAAAAATATGATTTACAATCTAAGATTTATATATATATATATATATATAAATACTGTTTACATGACTAAAAGATGTTAAGATGTTAACTCTAACTATCGAGTCAATGAAATCTTTTAAACATTATGAAATTTTGTTGTATATATATATATACACACGTATATAACAAAATTGTATATATGTTTAAAATATTTCATTGACGCGATAGTTAAAATTTTGTTATATACGTGCATGTGTGTATGTATATATATATATATATATATATNATATATATATACACACATATACATACACGTATATAACAAAATTTCATAATGTTTAAAAGATTTCATTGACTCGATAGTTAGTTAACATCTTAACATCTTTTAGTCATGTAAACAGTTTGTGCTTAAACCAACAATGACTTTCCATTGAATATGGTACAATATTGAAACATGTAGGATAATAATCTTGTAAAAGTCTCCATTTGATCTGGACCACCAACAAGTAGTAGAAGGACGTTGATATCAGCTAATACTTAGACTTAACTAAACTTTTTTTTAAAAACTTTAACTAACTTTCAATCCATATATATATATATATATATTGTATTCAAAACTTTTTACTGGCGATGTTAACCTTTTTAACTTGTTGTTTTAAATATGTTTTATATTTTTCACCTTTGTATCAAACTACACTTGTATTGTAATTTTTAATGGGCTACTAATGACCATTTCACTCTTTTAAATACACAATTAAATATTTTAAATATTATTAAACTTTGTTGTAATTGATATTCTAAGATTATAAATAACTTGGTCAGGGTCTTTCAGTTGTATAGAATTTTTCATTAGTATTCACATTTATAAAATCTTAAATTTGAAATCATATTTTTTCTAAATTCTTTAAATAACACTATCTAAGTTTCTTATATTTATGCACTCCTTACTAAGATTTATTTAGAATGTTTTCTAAAATGTTATTTTGTTTTGAATTAATTTCACTGGTCTGTTATTTTAACTACAGTCTGGTGCGGATATCAATCTTGAAGATGATGGCGGTGTTAATATTGATATCACTAGGAATGGGGATCAAGATATGGTGGTGGAGATATTTTCTGAAAAGTCCACCTCAATGTCCAACGGAAAACTTGAGACCGCAACAAAAGCCTCGCCTCAAAAAGAAGCAGGGACATCACCGTTTGACAACAGAACGGGTGCTTTCTCTAACCATGTGGCGGAAAGAAGACAGCAGAAGTATCGACTGTACTCCGAATCAAGTGGCGATGAGATGGTAATTATTAAACTAGCTCATGTTATGATTAATTGCTTGATTACCTAGTGAGATAAAAACTGGGAATCTTGTATTTGTGTTTTTAAAGTCTTGTATTTATTTCATTTTACTTTTAAAAAGTTTCATCCTTTGTGTTACATTGTAAATTAAGTCCCTGAAGGCTTACATTTAAAATCTTTAAGAAACAAACAACCATAAATGAGTAAAGAACCCATATAATCAAATATTAAATAGTAATCGCAACATTATAGTTCATGAGAGATCAAATATAGCTGATATGCTTTTCAACTTTTACACTCTTTATTGGGATGTATTTTATATACTCTTACCTGCCTCGGTGGCGTAGTTGGCTAACGCGCTTGTCGTGTTGAGCTCGACTGCTGAGGACGGGGAGATTGAGGTTTGAATCTCGGTCAGGGGAACTGGGGGGTTCCCTGAATGGTTTTCCACTCTCCCTCCACGCAAATGCGGGTTCACTTCCTCTAATTTAACCTTCCCAATTCCTAATCCATTAGAGTAATTAGTACTTAAAGCGTATAACCCGAACAGGTAGTAAGACGTGGTGCTAAATATTATTATTATTATATACTCTTGAAACAATATTATGTTCAATACAATAGTGTTCCAAAACTAGTAAAAGTACACACGCGTGGAGTCACAAAGGAGGTCATATAATGTGCCACGCTCATGTTAAGACTGGGTTGCTTGTGATGGTGAGATCAGCTGTAATTTCATGTCGGGTTTGTCCTAAATGGTTTGCCACACTCTCTCTATACAAATTTTGGTAAATTTCCTTTAAAATTCTACCTTCCTCATCCTTATCCTATTATGGTAATTAATGCATGCATACAACTCGAATGGATACTTAGGCAAGGGGTGAACTTTGTTTAGTTTCAGCTCAATAGTGCAAAAATAAACAGTCTGTTAGTTTGGTGAAAGGTTCTCTCGGTTTGTTCTAGAATCTGAGTCCAACCAAAAAGGGAATCCTCAAATACAATGGGCGTGTTTGTCGAAGTCTGTCAGAATCTAGTGTAGATGAGTATGCCTGGTCCTCATCCCTCGATCTGGTCACTCACTCCGGCTCCGAGTCGTGCATTCCAGAGGAGGGGGAAGATGAATCCGGCACCAAGAAAACTGTCCGTTTCAACGATGTTGTCTCACAGAAAACATTCAGGTAATATGTTTTCATCACTTGGTATAACTGTCCCTATGGGGTACATAGTGGTCAATGACTATGAGTCTTGGGGTCCCGGGTTCGATTCCCGGCTGGTAGCTTGGTAATTTTTCCTAATAGGGGAACTACCCCATTGGTCACCAGGGTTTAGTTAGACTTAAGTTAGGTTTACATTTAATCTTTCCACCCCTCTATCGTGTCTTCACCCAAAGTTGAGTCTTTTAATATCTCGATATGATCCAACTCAAATCTAACTTGTAACGCACGACCCAATAGCCCAGTGCTTTAGGCTGACATCCTTTAACCCCTTAATAGGGTGTTACAATTTTAAAATGTGTAAGTTGAGATATTAATACAATAGATATTATAATATAGTGACTGGAAAAGTTGGAAATTGGCTCTGGGGAACCTGGAACAGTCAGGGAATTTTAAAGTATAGTTGGGCTGGACACCCTAGTTTGTGTTTCCACCGGTTCCACACCATCATCATCATCATCATCACCAGCCTCCATGTAAAGGATGTACTCAGGCATCCCCCAGACATCGGTACGTTAGTACTGGCTAATTTTCCACTATTGGGCTATAATTGATATAGCTCAGACACGTAATATACTACTTGGTATCACTGACTTGGAATATCACAACATTAGGAAGAAAATGAGGATGACTTATTTCAAGGAAATGCACCGGTGTTTACTTGAAGTATTTTGAAAAATCAACCTCATTGCACTCTTGAAGGAATGAAACCATAACCTCACAGTCATAGTCGAGTATCATACCACATCCCCGATCAGCTCTGTAAACAAGATATAGTTACAATTTTACTGTGATTTGGTGGTCTAGGGGTAAGGTGTCAGACTTCTGTGCTGGTGGCCGGGGTTCAATCCCCAGTCCCGGCACAGATTTATCTGATTACCAAACCCTTCCTTCACCTCTGACAAGACATCTTGTGAATGTGTGGAATGCCAGGCCTCCCCCGTGGTTCGGATTCCACGTTAAACTGTAGGCCCTCCATTTCATCTCACAATCACCCTACCATTGCACATTAGCGTAAGTGCGTATAACCCGAACGGGTAGTAATAATACAATTTTACAATGTTCTTAAAACATTTGAAACAGCTTCAGGGAAATGTTGCATACGTTTCATTTTCAGCCTTCAGTTTACTATCTTTGTCATCTTTGTCATCTTTGTCCAGTATATAAAGTTTTATTATCAGATAAAACTAGGATAAAAAATATTTAACCTAAAGGATGGGCAATTTACAAAATGTATAAATTATTGAAATACATAAATTCAAATATATTAGGGTCATTGTACACTGGGTGACCATCTGTGCTAACAGCGGCCACAATACTGCGCACATTGACTGCAGCGACCAATAGTTAGCATTAGAGTCTATGGCAGGTAGCGCACATTGACTGCAGCGACCAATAGTTAGCATTAGAGTTTATGGCAGGTAGCGCACATTGACTGCAGCGACCAATAGTTAGCATTAGAGTTTATGGCAGGTAGCGCACGGGCAGTTGAAACAGGAGAGACCATTTTTCTACAAACATACGTGATCAGTTTGTCAGTATTATTGGTGCAGTGATCGTGGTTTTTCAAAAATACTCTGCGAGTACCATCGTCTATTTAATTTAGATAATATCAGCATTTCAACTCTAAATCATTCAGTTACTTAAATTGCTATAAATTAATTTCAATTTTCACATTAATAACGTAATAGAGCTTTAAAACCACTTTCGTCCAGTAAATTTATTCAATATTATCATCCATTTTGAAGTATCCTTGATAGAAATTGTTCAGTTGTATTGCTATGACAAAGCAATGAAAATAAAAATAGCTAAGAAGATTACTAGATAATTTAAAGATTCTTTTTACTATTCTTACCTGGTCCCTTTCTAAAATAATAATTTGTGTTAAATTAAAATGTGATATCAAGAATATCTAATTTTAAATGTTTTCAAACTTAAGATATTTAGAACTCATATTATTGATTACGTTTACCTACAAAACTAGCTCTAGTTTACTTACTATTTAGTTATAGAATCATGTTGGTTAACCTGTTAAAAATCAATACATGTTTTACAAAACTTACCACATTTAAATTAAAAAAGCATTTACTATTTCATATTGTTAGCTAGAAATATTATTTTAGTGTATATTATTTTTAATTTTAAAGTCTCAGCATCAACTTTTATAACCATTACAAATTGAAATAATGTAAATTACTCAATAAAATAATATCTAACGAGATCCTGTACAACGCGCATGTGCAACTGTGCATAGAGGAATGGAAATGGAACAGAAGACGTGATAATGCATGATTACACCAAGGAATAATAAACGAAATATGAAACACTTCAAAATTTTAATTGTTTATGATTCTTATGTTTTCTTATAGGGTAAATTAAGTTACTGAAGCATATTTTGGGGAAATATTAGCTTATAATAATAATAATAATAATAATAATAATAATAATATTTAGCACCGCATCTTACTACCCGTTCGGGCTATACCCTATTAGCTTATTAAAACGTCAATTGTATCATCTTTGTATCAAGACAGTGTAGAAACACTCTACATTAATGTAAAGTGATAGTGAAGGAAGCCAACCTGAAAGGATAGTTAGGTTAGGTCTAGATAGAAACAAACACAATTCTCTATTTTCTTTCTACACTTTTACACTTCCCAATTTTTCAAACTTCTACAGCTGCACATTGTTTTAGATTTTCAGAAATATTTATTTTTCGTATGAAGAGACATTAATGAAAAGGTAATATTCCCGAAAATTCAAACGAATGTGCAATTGTGGAGTTTTAAAGAAGGTGAAAGTGTAAAAGTCTAATAAGATATGAAGAGAGAAATGTTTTTTTTCTTATCTAGACCTAACCTATCTGTCCTTTCAGGTTGGCTTCCTTCACTATCACTTTACATTATTGTAGAGTGTTTCTACACTGTCATGTTATACATTTCTAAGCCATCTTTCAATTATTGGTTTTATTAACTTATTTATATAATTGTTAGTGTAATTTAATGTCCTTAAAGACACGAGCTTTGAAATCATTTTGATTATTTTTTATTAGATTTTTATATGAGTGTTCTTATTTTTAAATTGTGCTTTATAAATGTTATTTATAATTTAAAAACTGATATTTCCATTATTTAACTTTATCTTTTTCAAAATTAATAACTATCAATAAATATGAGTGCAATTCATCTTTTAAGAACATATGTTTTAATATACTTTAAAACATTTTAAAATTATGATTATACAACACTCGAACTCAACTTGAACTCGGGAGCTTTTAGAAATACTCGACTCGAGCTCAGCTCAAATAAAAACATTCAAGCTCACAGACCCCTAAATAATACATTTTTTCTTTTGACTATTTGAATATGGAAAAAGTTTATAACATTGATACTGAACTCTTAATTATGGATGTTGAGGAACTCTTTAAGGTAATTAAGAAGAGGTTAGAGAAAAACTTTATATTAGCACGTTCTCTTAACTCAAGATATATAAAATAAACAATTTATCACCATCTTATGACTCTAACAGGTCCCACTAATGACAAACAAATATTAAAAATTCCTTATGGATTAAATACTGACAATTCTATCAAATATTTATTTTTCATCTACTTTCCCATTTCACATTGGTAAATTGTTCCTTAAATATATTTTCACTAGATTACGCCAAACAGTTATTTTAATCAACCTACTTATACCGGTTTTCAATAGAAAAGATATATTTTAATAACTAATAACTAGTTAATTTTTCTTTGATCAAGGAACAAGTCGCCGGTCACATGACCAAGTCGCCCAGTGCATACAGACCCCTAGAAAAATATCGTAAAACAAATATACACAGTAAAGTTGTGTGAAACGAATATTTTATCAGTTATAGTTTTTTCCATATCACTTTATTCTGTCTATTTCTTTCTCATTTCAATCTTTTCTCGTATATTTAAACACAATTGAACATAATTTAAGTTAAATATTTCTAATCTAAGTCTTATATATTAAATTACGCTCCTTGGTTGAATTTAATATTTTTATAATGGTTTCTTAACTGATATAAAAAGTTTTATTCACAGTGACTTTTACGAAAATCATGAGCTTAGAATAATCAATTCAAAAGTGGTCATTATGATGCATCCCTCCAGAATGCTAGTAATAACTTGGGCATGCTATATCTTCAAAACAGTGCTTTTCTACTAATCCATAACATGCAAACTTAGCCCTTGGGACTATTATTATTATTATTATTATTATTATTATTATTATTATTATTATTATTATTATTATTAGATGTTCTGTCTTACAACGTGTCCATTCCTTTTGTCAGTGAACTTAGACCGCCAATGCACCCTGTCCTCTGCCTCCTCCTTCCTAAGCTCCTCTTTCCCTCAACCTTTCCTTCTATGACGTCATCCAGAAGACAGTTCCTCCTACTTCTCAAGTCTTATCCGGCATCACATTTTAAAACTCTCAAAGTAATTTTTCCCCATCTTCATAAGAACACAAGTGTTTTGCAATGGTCCAAATGTATCATAGCTTCAGTTTATTCCTCAATTCCAAACTCAACTGGCTGGTCAGAAGTAACCTCTTGACGGCATGTCATGGTCGCATAGCTACACAGAGTATTGGAGAAGCTCATCATGATAAAGATCATCTCATTAGTACCTCGCTAGATCAGATGTCCACTACCTATTAAAATATATTTATCACTAGCTCAAATGCTCCAACTTAATACATTATCTTGTTGCATGATTGGTTACTGACCCATGCATTGTTTCTTTAAACATGAACATTTGTTAGCTGCGAGTGTGAATCTTTTTCACTTTGATGTAGCATAGTTGAGCAATTAACAATAAAAGGCTCATGTTCTTTCTGATTTGGTTACATATGACATTTTACTCCCAATATTTTGTAAGGTGGATGAAACAAACTAGATCTTGAACAAAAAGATAGTCAAACCGCTCTCATTTCATTCTGTTCATCATCTCTATAGATACTAACAGAAGGCAGCCTTTTAGAATATTTTGTTTGTAGAGTATTTAAAAGTGAATTACAGAGGCTGCTTCCACACACACAAAAAGGGGTGGGGGGTTCCAAACGATTATTTTCATTGGATCACATTTCACTATTGTAAAACTTTTTAAATGAAAACATTGTTAAAACAAATTGTTTGTTGTGAAAGTGTTGACTATCATAGGTCACAACACATCAACACCTGGTCTTATTTTTCATGTGTTTTGGCGAATGGATACATTAGAACGGATCTGGTAACTTTTACTAGTTGTTAGCTAACTACACTCTTACGGTGGGTACCTTTAGCTCATAGGATAGTCATTTATAAGAATGGCAATTTATTAGTGGGATATAAAGAAGTAACTTTACTTTAATGTTAGGAAATATAATACCTAAAGTAAAATAATGCTCTAGGCTCAGATTGGCTGGTAAAAAAACAGTAAAAAATAGAGAAAACAATCTTATCACAAGACTTACAGCTTAGCCGCAATGCTTTCAACCAAATTCAGTCATTTGTCATACCATGGCACCAGCTTTTGCAATCCCTCGTAAATTAACAGCGCCACCAAGATACCCAGCCAGTTGTTGACTCCATCCATGAGTTCCTCGTTGGTTCCAAAGGGCTGGCCGCCAACCATCCTTCATCTTGTTGTGAAGATGGCAATCACTTTGCGTCGATAATCTTTCAGTTGAACTGCCCGAATAAAAACTGCGCAAGCCGCAGTGTGGGGTCATTTAGGAGAATGACATCCTTTTTGTGCATTCTTCACATTTTGTTTGGGATTAATCTCAGAAATTTGGTTTTCTTGTGCTTGTTTGGACTGTGAGCGTGCATCCACATTTTTGACTATTCCTATTATATTTGCATTCACAAACTGAACCCGTGTTTTGTCTTCATTAATGTTTATGTTGATTAATTGTCCCAGTAGCGCTGAACCCATTTTATGAGCTTTGTTAACTTGAGTTGTTTTTATCCATGTGCACAAAACTTTTGGTAACCCAATCTTTCCGTGACAGTTTGAAACAGGCTACTATATATTATATTATATTCATAATATAAGCGAATTCATTAGAAAGCTCTGAAATTGTGAAACAACGTTTTTTACACACAACTTGGTCTACTTTTTAAATGAGTTGATCAGTCGCCATTTTGTCGTCCGTAGTCATGAACATCTTTGTGTCCATCCCTCTGCATATATTCCTCACAGAAGTGTCACTCATGATGCTATCACCGTACCCTTGGCACAATTGACAATCCTGACGGAGATGTGTCCTGCTTGCAGAAAACTGATCCGACCACAAACCACACAGCTGGCGGGAAGAGCAATTACAGGGTCCATGTTTACTCGGCTGCTTCTCGTGCACAACTAAGCAAGGGGACTGTGTGTTTGTGTTAATCAAGAAAACACTAGGCTGATTGCTACAGGCAATGTGTAGTGTTGCTCTGACAATTAGTTTATTTTTATCAACCAATCGGGTGTTGATTTCATAAGTTTTAAGACTTGAAACAATGACATAGCTTTTTTAAAACAATTTATACAAAAATGCGAGGTGGATATGTTGTACAACTTAATACAGTGATTATATTTTCAAGAAATTGGCATAAATAAAACTTATTTTTCTAAATGAAGTGCCTCAGTTTTCTTAGAATGACCCAGAAAATTTATTTGTTGAAAATGTACATTCAGGCATCACATTTCTGAGTATTATTTTGCCTTAAATTGAATATATTTTTAAAAATTTTGAAGAAATTAATTTAGGCTCTTTTTACATTTTTTAGGAGAGATAAAAAATCTTATTGTTTGGTTTAAAGGAGCATTCTGGCCTAAAAATATATTTTTAGTTAAGATCAGATTATGATGGAGAGAAAAATTATGTATGTTTCGGCATGATAGGTGGAGCCAGCGCGCGACAACCCGGGTTTAGATTCTGTGTGTCGGCCGGTGGAACGCTATTCACTCGTGTCTGTTACAGTTGATCTTCTCAATTGTTGAACACACCAAACTATCCCTCCCTTTCATCCATATTAGTTTGAACCGGTTCTGGTTCCAAGTAGAATTGAGGACAGTGATGAACACTTACAACAAACCGATGTTTGTAACTGGGTACTGTGTTGTAATGGCTTCAGATTTAGAACATGTCTGTTGTCATGCCAGCGAAAGCTCAGGCAGTGCAGAATGCACAACTTTACATGAGTACACCTTAAACACCGCAAGACATCTTGATTCTTAATGCCACCAATGCAGACGTAAAAGCCAAACTAAAATAGACCTGTAATGCTATGGGGCATCGTCATGCTGCTTACAAACAGTTTATTTACTGGGTAAATTCTTGGAATACACCTGGTCGTAATGTGAGGAAAATTATTCCTTCCTGTGTAGTTTTGGGAATAAGGGAAAACTACCCAGAATCAAACAATGTCTATAGGGGATGAGCCCCAACGCATTGGGAGAGTTTGGTTACTTGGACTAATGGGAACAATCATTTCAAGTTAAATTATGCTACAGATATTAAAACGTATCATTTAATTTGTAATTATAATATTTATTAAATTGTATAGTTAAATGACAGTATAAGCTAGTATTACTTTTCTAGTTAAAATTGCCTTGTTATTAATGTAAAATAATAAATAATCAAATAATATATGGTATTAAAATGTTAAAAAACATTTGTCATATAGTAAATATTTTAGTAGGTAATATAATGTAATGTGAAAGCGACTCATACATTTATCGCGAGGCGATCTTATGGACTGAAGTCTTGAGGTTGATAAGTAAACATTGTATATTTGAAGCACATTTTGTAGATTGAATTTTTACAGCAATTTATTTAGAACTCATCAGAACTAAGGCTTTGATTGATAATTGAGAAAGTTTTTGTTTTGAATTTGCTTCACTTTTATTGAATACTTATTCACAAATTAAAATAAAAAAGAAATTGCCATTAAAAATAAAAATAAATATTCAATTAGGCTATTGAAAGCTATCTCTCTTGCACCTACCCTTGTGGGAACCTTGACCTTGAAATATTATTAAACCCAGCATCTGATTGTAAAGATGGGATGCTTCTTTTTTTTTAATTTTCTAATTTATTTCATTGTAACTTGCCTTTCTGTCTGTCTCAAATCAAACCTTATACAATTTAAAAAAAAAAATCATAAATAGTACAACCAATATATACTAAAGCTAAATAACACACATTTATAGGATATCATTTTACCTAAATTGATATCTAATCCAAAGATTCCAAATGATTATAATTATGTTGGTACGGGAGCAATATTTTTCGGCACCTTGGCAATGTAGCAGTCCTCATAATCTGGTAGACAACGTCCCTCAGCGAAAGCTGTAGCAGATGTTTTACGTTCTTCACGCCAAGGGTTCTTCTTTGGGCAGTAAGTTGTTCTTTCAATCCACTACTTAGTAGCCTTGGAGTACCGCAAACGTTTTCCTCATTTTCCGCTGTTAACATTATCGTTATGTTGTAAACTTGCTAGCATTCCTCCCTCATAAGAATAGTGCTCTCTCTTGGGTAAGTACTTCAGACGCTCGTTATGGTAGCTCTCGAAGGTACTAGTATGACACAAGTGGTTGGTGTGTTAGGGTCTTATCAGCCACAATTATTTGTAGAATGTTATAATCATTTGATCCAAACACAATCCAGTCCTTTGGTTCTTTTATAACATCGTGATCACACCGGCAACATTTTGTTGCATCTTCCGACTCATCTGTGTTGCATAAATGGTTCAAACAAGAGATGAACCTTTCTACAAGTAATTCCAAATCATCATTACAAGATGCGGATGACCACCATAAATGATTTACCAAAATGTCATGACTTGATTTTTTTGGTTTGGTTTACAGCTGGCTTTAAGTTTCTTTGTAAACTTTTCGCCATATGCCACACATTGAATTCCTGCTTAATGTTAGGAAATCTTGTCCTAATAATTTTTTTAATTCCTTGGTGTCTGACAGGAAGAAAGAAACATTTACAATTTTTCCTCCATTCGCGTTAATATTTTCTCACACGCTGGTTTTTCAGGTTCACCTTCAATCACATGTTTCTGTCAAATTATAAAATCTAGCACCTTATTAGATGTCCAGTCCATGACACTGTATGTAATCTACGTCACACAAAATCTCGGTGAATCGTACTGAATATCCGTTGCCACCCAAACCTCTGACTCCAGTAACTGTTCCTGGTGCTGGACAAATGTAAGTCTCACCACTGACTGGACAAATTTATTTACTGTTGAATAGAATGTAGTCTTACTTAAAGAGCACAACCCAAATGTTTCAGCGAATATTTTAAGTGTCCTAACCAATACCACTCAAAGAGAGCACAGACATAAATGCGACAGCCTAAATGGTGATGTTTGTCTTTATTGAGGCCCCCATTCATATCTGTGGCTATCATGACAAACCGTAGGCAAATCTCTATGGTCTTCCTCTCAACACTAGCCAAAGGACAGTGGCATATTTGACAAAACACAAATAATAATTGTAAGTTTTGCCAAAACACAAGAAAAACTTCTGGAAGCAAAGTTTGATCATTAGTGTCCTCTTCTAACTAGGTACTACTCGTTTCTTTATTTTCATCATTGCTGTCACATTCACCAAGATTAAAGATGAATCCATTATTTCATATCCTCCTTATCTAATAAGTCCCTGCTCACTGATATATATATTTCACTTCCAAGTTCACACTGAACGGACACTTCAAATGTTTATTGTAAATCCGTGCCAATATTTATGTTTGGCTCCATAACGTTCGTAGATATAACGTTAGAACTGGAATAAGATGCTTTGCTAGTAGTAGCGATGATCTCCCTCACCATTTGTTTTCTTATATAAGAGGAAGTGCGATTTGGATTCGCCAATACATGTTGACATTTCAAAAACAATGAGGAACACACTTCAGATTTGTAATTTTCTTTTATGCGTTTTTATCTGGAGCATAAGTTTTTCTTTTAAAAGAGAGTATTCATAAAAATCTGATTCTCTATAAAGTTTAGAGCAAACGACACTAGACGCAGAGGGCACAAATTTCTTCCTGTTAACTTTTACAAGCATTGCTTGTACCTTAGTGGGAATTTCTCTTGGTTTGGGAAGTAATGGGATGATAAATTAGTTTAATGTTCTTTCTTCTGCAATGAATAACATCCATTAACACAGGATGATTGTTTAGAAAAAACACTGTATTAGATGAAAAATTAAGGAATAAAATAAATACCTTCTTACCAACCAAATAATTTTGAGTGCTCTTGACAATTAATTAAATCATCAAGATATTCGATATGTAAGTAAAATATATGAAACATCACTAACAATGTAAAACGTTTTTAAAACATCCAGTTAGGCAGTAGACCTAAGTGTATAGTTACTACTACTATTTTGTTCGTAAGGTGGTATTTATTTTATCATCAATTTGACTAAAACATACTTTACGAATAGCATTGTTTGATCAAGTTTAAAATAGTTGGTTTCATGGAAATAAATAAATGAAGCATGCACAAACACCACAAATACACCAGTACACCTCACAACTAAACACGCAGGAAACACCACAAATACACCAGTACACCTCACAACTAAACACGCAGGAAACACTACTAGGCACTTACGCTGCACCACTGTTGTATGGTTCATGGCGTCACCATTTACCAAGCCACACTCAGTATCTCAGTAACTAAACATCACATGCCAAAAATACGTGTTTGTTTTTTCCCCATTTCTAGTTAAATATAACTTAATTTTAGGCCAAACTGCTCCCTTAAGCAATGCATTTTCTTACCCGTTGTGGTTGTATGCGTCACCGCTAAATTAATGTGTATATAATCCTAGTAAACCTTCCTTCCTTTAGTGCTTTACAGCATTTACTAATCTAGGATAGGCTTAGTACTTAATAGTTTTGGGTTTGGATCATTGTTATTATTGTTGAAATGCAAAATCTTTTAGAAGGAGATGAAAACTAGGATTTGTCTGTATTTCTCGAAAGAAAGAGGCTTAAATGAGGTGTTTTTTTCCAAAGAAAGAAGCGAGTCTAGTTATTGATTTGAGTAAAATTCCATGTAATATTGTGAGCTCTCAAGAATATCTCCTCCCCTCATGCTCCTTACTTTGATGTTCCAACAAACGTTTTTCTTGTTTTTCAGCAATGGGATAGTCAGAATACAAGTTGGTTGGTTTGAACAGCAAGAGCTGGGTTAATTCATCAGTAAAAACATATTCAATTCTCGCATCCACCTAGATATCAGGATATGCTTCTAAAGGAAATCTGTTCTTGCATGAACCAAACCGCCTGCCGCTTGTTTAGATCTTGTTCTCGTATTATTTCTTCTTCAAGAACAGTATTTTCATCAAAATCCCTTCTACTTTACTCAAATTCAATCAGAATAATTTAAATGTCTCTTTTTTTAAATACTTATACCTAGCACCACATCTTACTACCCATTTGGTTTATACGCTTAAGTACTAATATTGCTCTAATGGGATAGGAATTGTGAAGGTTGAATATAGAGGAAGTGAACCCGCTTTTGTGGAGGAAGAGTGGAAAACCATTTAGGAAAACCCCCCAGTTCACCCGAGCGAGATTCAAATCTTGATCCTCCTGTCCTCTACAGTCAAGCTCAACATGAAATGTGTGCGTTTGCTAACTATGCCATTCAGGTTGCTTTTTTTAAAAAAAAGATGATTGTAATTACTTTGAAAACCACAAGTAGAGTGCCTAATTAAAAATGGGTGCATAAATATTTACAAAGCTTGATCTGAATTGAAACAGATTTGGACACTATGTAGTAATTAAATCTAAATCACAGCTCGTATTTCCATTTTAGACTGTTAAGCTCTTAAAAAACTGATCCACTATAAAATTTAATTTGAGATTGATGCTTAAAAGTAATTGATGTGGCCTGTAAAAAGTAATCATGCTTGAAAGCAGTTCATGGGCGAGAAAACAATTTTATCTAGGAAAACCCCCCAGTTCACCCGAGCGAGATTCAAATCTTGATCCTCCTGTCCTCTACAGTCAAGCTCAACATGAAATGTGTGCGTTTGCTAACTATGCCATTCAGGTTGCTTTTTTTAAAAAAAAGATGATTGTAATTACTTTGAAAACCACAAGTAGAGTGCCTAATTAAAAATGGGTGCATAAATATTTACAAAGCTTGATCTGAATTGAAACAGATTTGGACACTATGTAGTAATTAAATCTAAATCACAGCTCGTATTTCCATTTTAGACTGTTAAGCTCTTAAAAAACTGATCCACTATAAAATTTAATTTGAGATTGATGCTTAAAAGTAATTGATGTGGCCTGTAAAAAGTAATCATGCTTGAAAGCAGTTCATGGGCGAGAAAACAATTTTATCTCTTTCAAAACTTTAATAAACTCCTAAAATATATCTCAAATGGCTTTCTAAAATTCAATTTCCATTTAAAATAATGTCCATATAATTTTTCTTATCTTCTAGATCTCACCTTGTGCAAACATTCTACTATCACTATGTAGAGTGGCCATGTGATTCATTGACAACCATTTAACATCAATTAATATTTATACATTCATTAAATGAAAACTTCAATCAAAAATGACATAAATTAATTAATTTCCACATGTATGTTTGTTAATTTCCAGGGCAAATTCAAGTATTTTGGGCCAAAAGAAGAAAAACCAACGCAAACTTCGTAACAAGAAGAGAGCTCATGACCGCAGAACAAGCGAGAGTGAAAACTCTGAGAGTGAGGCGGATCGAGAGAGAGGCAAGGAGAGGGAAAGTAAGACTGAAGATGAGATTAGTGAGTCACTGTCCCACAAGAGAGGTCAAGAAGATGAGAATCTCCAAATTTCAGATGTAACCAAAGAGTTTGATGATTTGACACCGAACCCTCCTGCATTACCAACACTCGCGCAAGAAGAACAAAGTCTAAATGAAGTCACTGAAGCTTTAAATATGATCTCCATCAAAAATAAAAAGAAGAATCGTAAACGGGCAAATTCACAAAAACAAGGAAATGAAAAATTATCATTGAATGGTGAATTTAGAAGTGATCTGATATTTGATCTAGATATGTAAGTCATTAAAGGTGTTTTATAGTAAAGCTTAAAGATATACTGGCTACTTGTCTGTAAATTCTGTAGCTCATAGTTTTCATAAAATGAAATATGACCGTACCAAACGAGTAATGAATTTGTTTTGTAGTTGGGATGTTTTTTATTTTGCAAAAATTAATTCACATTTTATATGTTATTTATTTTAAATTCATATTAAGAGCAACTAGATTTGTTTTGATTTGTGGTGGGTTTTTTTGAAAGAACTTGCAAACAGTTGAGGCTTCTGTAAATATTTGAATCAAGTAGGACGAACGTGCTTTATCGTAGAATACCTGTGGCTAACATTGGCTACCTCTAGAAGTTAATTGGGAGTTGGTGTACAAAGAATATAGTTGTTATAATGGTTAATCATGTTTAACATTTTTTTAAAAATTTGATAACATCTGTTAACCAATCAATCACGTACATCTCGATGCTGAACTCAATTAGTGTTTTACTACAATCAACACATTTATATTTTCTTACTGCTTCTAAGGCAATAACAAATAACTAAAACGAATATCGCTATTTTGTAGGTTATCCTTGACAGACTATTAGAACCCAAACAGCAACAAAAAGGTAGGAAATGAGAGCAGTGCAGGGGGGCAAGACCTTCTCATCCCTCAGTGAGACATGCTCTGCCCTGTTTCCTGACTTTGTTCACACTTCCGGGCACTAAGTGTGCAAAATGGAGCCATGATGCAGGCATTTTAATGTAATCCGAGGGAAACTCCCACTGGAAACCATAGTCAATGCACCACCTACCCTTGTCATAAACTATATTTGTAAAATACATGTTTTATTTTTTTTAAATTTGCTAGAGAGGTATTTGGTCCAAGACACAAAAACCAACCTTACCTGCAAGATTTTAAATGTGAGTTTCATACCAGCGAAATCATTTTTCAACGTGTTCCGCCACAATAATTTTAAAATTGTATATTAAATTTAAATGTATAGTTATTTTACTATTTACTTCATCAATTTACTTGTAAAAATATATTATTTGTGTGTTTGCAAATTATGATATTTATGATATCTTTCTCATTAATTATTTTTAAACGATGACAGTTGTTTTAGGTATTTCTGTATATTGATTGCTACAAGTTGCAAAAGTAAAATTTCTTTTAACTTGATGAATCTTTTCTTAAAGATTAAAATTGAAACGCATCAAATTTTATGCAAAAAAAGAGTACGCAGCTAAGAAATAATTAGTTTTTATTCTGCTATTAATTTCTAAAGTCAAAGAGTTATGGTACAAATAGTAAAATCCTAGGAAAAATAAAACCTAATTATTGGTAGCGTTAATAACTATAACAGTTATAAGTCTTAACTATTGGATCTATGTGCTTTATTGCAAATACTGTTTAATTTGTTCTGGATATCCTGGTATGAAGTCTGGTGTTCAAATAATCAATTACTAATTCAGAACAAAACATATGTTATTAATTTAATGTTTATGCAAAAAATAAATATTTTATGCGAGTAGATTGTAAAATATTTTGGAAAAAATAGTTTTTTTCACCAATTACTTTATTTTTAAAGGTATATATTTAAAAACAAATAAATATTTGTTTAAAACCGGAATATTTTCTTTAAATTGGACCATTCTTGAAATTACTATTGAGTTTGAAGTAAAATTCCTTATATATTTTTTTTTGTATTATAAATTTCATTTGATTAAATAAATATAAGTAGAGCCACATACAATTGGTAAGACGCGATAAAGCAAAAAGTGCCATACATAGATGGAATCAAGTACTTTATCCTTTGATAGTTTTTAG
This sequence comes from Timema californicum, assembly GCA_902141385.1. Lineage (NCBI taxonomy): Eukaryota > Metazoa > Arthropoda > Insecta > Phasmatodea > Timematidae > Timema > Timema californicum. The sequence goes on along the minus strand of CABFOW010004609.1, from coordinate 5,542 downwards.
ATATGATTTACAATATTTTTGGAAAGTGAAATAAAACGAAACTGTCTTAATACAAGTCCTCCTATAAAATGAAATAAAACAGCTTTACAAAAGAAAAATAGGACAAAATTAAGCAGAAATTTGACCATACTGTAATTTGATTAGTATTTTGCTGTAGTGTAAGCTAACCTTAGGCTACAAAATTGTGGAATATGCAGACAAGCTTGATAAATAACTTTAGAGCATATATACGGTTTCAATAATAATAATAATAATAATAATAATTTTGTCTACATTGTCTCAATATGTAAACAATACTTAAACACCTCAGATAACATGTAATTTTGAATAGACACGAAATAACAAAGAAAAGTGTTATTTAAAAAATGAAATTTAACTAAAAATAAAACCATTTTTACGGGGCTCTAATCATAATCAATAATGAATAATATTAGTTCTTCATTGTCAATTTGAAAAATAGCCCTTTAAATTTGATTATATTCTCTATCTACTAACTGTTAATAATGTTTTATTGACAACAAACTTCAGCGCTTGATCGAATAATAAGTAAACTTTTAGTACACACATTGTGTGAGTATGTCACTCTGATGTTCTTTTCACACACATGCATGTTTTTATGACTACAGCTGAACAATCACACAATTGGAGTGCAACATTTGCAAATGGTGCGAATATTTATTTAAATTCAAAGCTGTTTGTAAACAATACTTGTCGATGTTTCAACCCGTGACCCGAGGTAACATTTTTGTGGCCTCTTGGCTCATAAAAATTATACAATTATTTCAAGATAAAAAATGACAAATACAGATATATATTTTACTTAGTAAACTAATAAAATAAATAAGACACTTACATTAATTTATAAACTCTTTTGGCTTTTTATGTGAAGAAAAGCATTAAGGTGCTATAAGTTAGATATGTACTTTGAACTGGCAAATGCCAACTTTGGTAGACAGAACTGTGCTACCTCCTGCTATGAAACATCTAAAAATAGGAAAAAGCAACAGAACACACTTCACGAGAAATCTGAAACTAAACTTTTTGGAAATAGGCCTAAACCCCTAGTGTGGGTGCATTATTGTGGCCCGCAAGCCAACAAGAGACACAAACCTTGGCTCTTGAACAATTTTAAACATTTATGGAATTCTGAATGATTATTTTTTACTTTAATTTAAAAAACTAGGATTAATTTTGTTCTTTAGTCTTATTTTATCTAACTATCATCAACATGTAAGATTGTTCAATTCATCAATTCCAGACACCTCCATTGGGCTCACTCCAAGGCATTGCGCTTGCAATAGACTGGGATGGTCAGGGTTCATATCACAGCCAGTTTTACTGAGAATATAAATTACACACTCCTCATCTCATACCCGTTAATCTAAACATGTGGGCACATCACTTGAGTAGCTAGATGTTGTGCACATGTAAAATTAAGTCTACACAAACAATTTTGGTTGAATATAAACATAATTCAGACAATATCCCAGCTCGAGTCATCTGTGTGAACTCATTATACAAATTAAAGAAAATGTCTTAATCAAACAGTAGAGATCTGCAAGTACTTGGATTTCAAGCTCGGGATCAAGATCAAAAGTTTTGTAGGTTTGTCATTTTTAGCTTTCTCTTGATGTGCATACAGATAAACTTCTAAAACGCAATGGCAATATAGACTTTAATTTAGGTGATATTCTTTATGTTGAAAATAACACCCAGACATGGGAATTGAACCAGGGACCTTTGGCTTAGTATGCCAAAACCATAACCTCTGAGCTATCCAGGAGTCGTCCCATGCCCAGAATAATTCTTCACTCGTATTTTAAGGCAGAGCGTAAATTGTCGGCTGCCAATGTGTGACCAATTAAGATCATGAGATTTTATGCATACTTAAGTGTTAGTATTATGACTAGAGCTCAGCTAATCGTTTTTCAATTTTGGAAGCTCAATCTCTGTGTTTTGTAAAGTTACACTTGTTTACATCAAATCAGACTCGACGCTAGATTAACATCTTTTTACTGCATCTAATTAATATAAAGAAGAGTTATTTTCAGGATTTGGTAATAACTACTTGACATGCTTCCATTCTTAGGTTAACGAATGCTAAGCCCACATTTGCTAGCTTTGTTGTGAGCTTAGCGCAGTGTTATACTATTTAGTATTTGGGCAGGGAAAAATAAAAGAGATTAGATATATTATTTTACCGCAAAGTAAAAAATAGCATATATATATGTATGCTATATATATATATATATATATAGCAATCTAGGCTTGAAAACTCAAACAAAATTAAGATTGAAGAATGGTAAAAAGCATCATTCTTGGTCAGGTTTACTTGTACTCTACAAAGCTGGTAGGCCTGACTAAGTTGAATAGTAAAAATCTTTTAAAGGAACTCATTTATGGCTACCAAAAAGTATGTCAAGTCTAGCTCATCTTGTCATTTTTGTTTTTATTAAGTTTTTTAATCCATTTTGTAATTTATTTTCTGTTTGACTGAAATAATCCTAACTACTCTCTCTCTTTAACAATAATAATCATACTGATATATGGAAGAACACACTGGTAATGGAGATGTAGACACTAGCAGTCATTATGTTGGTAGTGGGATACATACTGTATTGACCCGAATATTATGCGAGGTTTTACTCCTAAAAATGCCCTTCCAAAAACTGTACTTGTATTATATGCACAGCCTAGCATTTTTCACTGAAAAACCCTGTCAGATTCCTACAGAGGTCTATTTTATAGCATACTCTGACTGTACTGTTCAGCTGGTAGGAATAACTAACCCTGCATGTTCACTTTAATAACAGAGTGAAGATCAAAAACTAAGTGAACCAGCACTGGCACAGGAACTATCACACTCATGCACATCTAATAATAAACGGAGCAACTCTACTGGTAATTCAGTAGGTCACTGCTGGTGGAAGAAGCTATGCTGTATTTCTGGTTTGTAAAAACAAGACAACCATTCAGAGGACCTAATAAACCTGTGTCATTGTTAAGTTTTTACCTCAAGGTAAATGAAACCTCTTATTGTTCATGTGAAACACCTTGAAAATATTAGGGTCGCACTATATTTGGGCCAATACGGTATTTGCTATAGAATGTTAGCTATAGGATATGATTTACATTTAGTCTATTAATAAAATACAACTTTCTATGGCGTGGTGTATGTTGGTTTACTTGTAAATGTAATTAAAATATATCTTGTGATCACCTGATAACAATGAAGTATCCATGTTTACCTTAGTATTATCATGTTCCTAGTGTTATTATTTATATCCTTTTCTATTTAGAGTGAAAAAGTTTCTTTTTGAGAATAATAAAGTATTACACTAAATTGTTATACCAATTAATTATTACTGATAAAGGAACCCAGGCATGGAACATAATTTTATATCTCATTGGTAGAATATTATATACGACAAGCCAAATATCCCAACTATAATTATTATACCTGATATCCAGAGAAAACTGGTTAGTGAGCATTGGGGCAGCCAGGATATCGCAAACCAATGGCTGAACCAAAACACTGTTAATTTGGTAAGTTTTTCTCATGTTTTGCAAGTGGTTGAGTCTTCATTCTGACAATGCTCAAAAGCTATTGATGTTCCAAAGAATTGAGTCAGTGGGAAAGAAACGCGCTATTGTACAAAATATGCAAGTGTAAAGTGTGTCCTGCGTTATTAGAATAGTGGTATAAGTCATATTTTGGTAAAATCTAGCCAAGCCGTATTTTGTGGTCTAAAATGTCAACTTTAACTTATGGCATAGAGATCCAAGTTATAGTTCCTCTCTAGGTCTGCCAGGTAGCAGCACTTTATTGTGACTTTTTATATTCACCTGTATTTGTCAAAGCCCAAGTGGTGCAAGTCAAACTGACACCATTTTGCTTGCGTTTGTTTTGTTTGTTGCTAGCTAACTTTCTTTATGGTGCTACAGTGTACATGTTTTCGTTTATAAAATTTTATTATTTGCTTGGATAGTAAATAAAATGGATTTAGTTTTGTTAGATAACAGTCTCAGTGAGCCAAGTATTCTTGATTATTCTGACAATGAAGAAAGTAACAATTCAGGTAAACAAAACAACACACTATTTTTTGATAACTAATATAACAATTTTGCTGTCATTAGGTTGGAATAAGGATAAAAACACAGCATAATGTGTCACCAAATCTACTTGATCTAAATTGTCATAACATGAAAATAAGGATAATAGTTTTAAATGAACATAACCTCAATGTTTAGGTTAGTCCATAGCATTGCTTGCTATACAACTTTAAATGTGCTGTACAGAAATGTTCTACACACATTCACTTTAGTAAATACACGTGTTTACAACCTAGTACTCTCTTTTAATCATAATTTACAGAGGATCTGTACCTAGAAAATTAAACACTTGCAATTCAAGAACCTGTAGTAGTGGACCCCGTGGATGGTTATGTTCCGAAAGAAATTCCAAGAGAAGATGAAAATGGCCAAACAGGTAAATGCACAAGAAAATGACAGCAACATGAGACCAAGAGGGAAGCCTAAACGAAAAGGAATTCTAGTGGGTGTACAAAACTAAAGGTAGTAAACAAGTTCCACGAAAGATGTTTTACAACACCAACTGTTTGATGAGGATAACAGAAAGCTTGCCTTGAATGTGTTTTAGGAACTGTCGTGTTTTTCAACTAAAAATGCTTACCACGTAACTCTTATTTCTGACCTTTTTAGCCCCCCTCCCCTGACCTGTGATATGTAACTTATCTCAACATCAATGGCGTATTCTCCGGGTTGGCTACTCCTGCACCCCATACCCAACATGGTGGACTAGTTTTTTGTTTAATTCAATGTTGTCCGTGTAAACACTAATGTTTAAATTGTTAGTAAACATACATGTAATGAATTATTAATTTTAAAACTAATATTTGTTCATATTCCAAGAATCTGTGTTTTAAGTAATTCTTCTTCCAAAAGGCTCTACTTAACACAATAGGAAACCCAGGTCTTGCTGTTTGAAAACAGCAAGGGAAGCTCTAATGACCTTGCCCAATGTCTAGGGGGTTGCAACACACTCCTCTCCGCTCGCCCATAAGTAATTGACCAATGAGCTCTTCATGTGTAACAGGCTAAGCATTGTGCCAACTATTGAAAAAAGATTCAAGATCACAATGTTTATTTAATAAGCTAATTTAGTATAGTTTAAGTAAAAATACATAAAGTAAATTAATAATTAATTGTAAAATAATAGTATATGTAACAAGCTTTAAATTATACACTAATTAAATACATTGATTTATGTTTAGGTGTTCTAGTCACATGTATTATCATGTATGTGGAAAACACATTTAACCATTCTTTCAAAAATAGGCATTTCAGCACTGATAGAGTGGACAAGGTGGGGAGGGAGGTGACTAGGGTACAGTAATTCTTGTTTTTCTTTAGTAGAAAGGATCGTGGAGTTTTAATAGCGTTCTTTTAGTTTTTGTTTTACATTAACGACTTATTAGTCATTGTGATATTATATAATTATACATCAAAGAATCCCAAAAGT
>CABFOW010004608.1:23904-53737 GCA_902141385.1 Timema californicum | reverse complement strand
TATATATATATAATGTAAAACTGATATGTTAAAATACTTCAACATTATAATCAAAGTAGCCCTTTACAAATAAGAATCACCACTAGCGTGGAGAGAGGATGAGAAAACCATAACAATAAATCACTAGTCAAAAACCATTCTCAGTTCACTGAGCCAAGATTCGAACCTTTGCCTCCTTGTCAACAACAGTCTATGGAGAGCTATTTGCTAATCACGCGCTCGCTCGCACGCTTGTCAGTCTGGCCGAACCCTGAGGGACACCTATTTGATTCTGGGTGAAAAACATGTTAACCAATTGTAATTGGACTCGTCTTGGTTTCGGTTTAGTATATATCCAAGGCGATAGGATTGAGTGTGTCGTTTTAATCCCCTTTCGCACCGGATAAACCAGACATAAAACATTAAGGTGGCTCTTATTTTCAACTTTAGATTTGTTTTGCGCCAACCCCCAAATCGGTTCCAATTAATAAAAAACTATCTGTGAAATTTTTTAACTCAATCGGATAAAGGGAAAGGGTGCCCTTGGACCCTTAAAAATCAAATAATCATTTAATTGTAAAAAAGGTATATTTTATTTGATTATCTTCCAAGTTATTGATTCTATCAAAAAATATGTCAAACAAATACTGTAGATATATGCAAGAAGCACACATTATTATCTAATACATTTTTTCGTATAACCAATGGTTTTCAAAAAATAAACAAAAAACTGTTAATCACTTATTCTAGTTACAATAATTGACGTTGAGACAAAGTCTCTTTCTTATAACCAGGAAAGAGTCGGTGGTAATCGTTTACAATTTGAAGAACATACTGTTTTTGTTCCTCGTTTTTCGTAACAATGTATTATATATATTCTTCTATTAGTTTAACCCCTCTTTCTGCCGCATTGTTGACAACTCGCAGTTTACTCACTATTTCCAACCCTTTAACGAAACTTTCATTTTTAAGCCATTTTGTTGGTATTGTCTGTAGAAATTGATCATCTAAGTCAAATCTTTTGAAAAAAAAAAATCTAGTTTCGGTGAAAAAGAATTATTAAATTCCTCTCTTAACAATTTCCGGGATTCTGTCGACTTGTATTTGTACTCGCTCTACTTTTTTTTTGTTCAATTTTTCTGATTCACGATTAAAAGCATCAACCATTCTTTGTTTTTATTCAAATGACAAACTTGAATAAATAAAAAGATAATGCGGCAGCTTCAGGGCTTAAATACCATAAATGATTACTTATTTTTCTTAATACGGCACGAGATATATCACGGTCGACAGTTTGGTGTTTAGAAAGCTTAGACAGAACCCTGAAATCCAGGTAGGGTGCTTTGACAGCAGAAGGTGCACAAAACCATGTTTCAACGTATATACTGACAAAAATATACAAATATCACAGATAGCATTTTATTCTTCCACTGATAGTACAAATTCATTACGGAACAAATATTTTTAAGCAATAAATAGTTGTTGCCATCCATCTTGGATGAGGGATGGCCCCTGGAATGTGACAAGATAATCCACGAGGTTATTCTTCTTCAAGAAATATCAATGTTAATTCAAGAAATTCTCTGTAATCCTCTCGAAGCTGTTGTTTTTTTAGAGTACTTTTAACAAAATCGAGAATTCATGACACATCATCCTTTTTTAAATGTTTCCTGACATTCTCGTTTTCAATTCTGAATTGGAAATTATTAACATTAATTCCAGACCAAGAGTTTTGAAATCTTTTAAAAATAGCCACATTTGGACATGAGGATTTACCCATCTTTTCTTCGACAACGCTTCTAAGAACAATCTCATACATATGCTGCCTGCAAGATAAATACAGAATATCTTTTTCTAACATATTTTATATTAAAATGCACGCGCCTTTCAAATGCCCAGTAATTGTTGCTGTCATATCTAAATCGCAATCTTGAAGACCCCATTCAAAAATGTATTCGCAAACAGCAGGTACTTGTTCTCTTCCGGTCTCGGATTATAATGCAGGTACTCCAAGGAGTTGCTCAGTACTGCCCCTTGAAACGATTACAGGAAGTCTGTCAACAGTTTATCTACCTGTTAGCGTTGGGAGCAGTTTACCGTCACAGTGCACGACAACAGCTTGCAATTCAATCGCCTTAATTTGTTTTTTAAGTACAGTTGTCGTTTCTTTGCGTATTCTTTCTCTTGAGTTGTGAATAGACGGCCTGTTAATAAACAAATCTTGAACATAATGTCCCAGTGCCTCTGTAACAGAAATTATGATAATGAACTGCATTGCTCTCACTGACCTTGCATTCATCTAAGGCCGCGGCAAGCTTCGAATTCATTATCTCACGGCGTCGCTTTTTCCTTTTTGCCACCGGTGATGCAAGCAGTTTTTTTTAAATAAAAAAAAACAAGAAATTTGTTAACATGGATTATTGTTATCCATATCAGAGTGTACAAAAATGTGCAAAATCAGTATTAAAAATGATTTAAATCAATGTTGTCTATATTATAATACCATATAGTATTACACTTTTAGAGTATTTAGATAAATATTGTATTTAAATTTGAAAAAAATGCATATTACTTACTTATTTGTTCAATATCACGATTGCTAAGAGGTTTTTTTCCTTCAAGGCTTTCTCTTCTCATTCTTTAGCTCTTTTTTTCTCTCTATTAAGTGCATCATAATCAATTCCATTCACAAACCATGGTCATCCTTTTAACCTTTGATTAATTAAAAACCACTTATATTCTTCAATAGTTATTATTTCTAAAGCGTTTGCATGTGCTATGTCAAAAAGATCATCGAGTTTAGATTGAAAAGATATATCTTTTTCCTTGTGGGGTATCCGTTGTTCTTCCAGCCTGTTTTTGTAACTGCCTCCATTCTTAGTACCAATGCAGTGTTTCACAGCCTTAGTCGGAATTCTTGCTTTCTCCCAGAAAATTAATCACTTCCTGCAAAGTCAATCTTGCACTTTCACGCAAGGTTAACTTTACCACACGAAGATTAAAAAATAGTACATCTAACACTTGTTTATCTGTTGGTAATTTGCTTCCACTTATTTAATTTGAATAATATCCAAGTAAATATATTTTTTTCACAGAAATAAACGGAATACATTTTGAAATTAAAATTCTCTTTCAACCGTACACATTCAGAAAGAGCACTGCGGTCTTTGAAAATAGCATCCGCTCACATACAGTTGTTGAGTTTTAACCTTGAACTGTTGGAGCTGCGTCCTGCATAGTTGGCAAACAGACTGTACGCATGCGCATACTAGTTCAAGGACAAGCGAAAGCTGTCAGTTATGTAGGGGAGTTATGAGCAACCCCACGGTGCCTAATTTAAATATATGTATATATTTTAATGTTTTATGTAAGTTGACGGCATAGATGTTTGTGTTTGTGGTAGTATCAGAGAATGTATCGGCGGTATTCGTGGCGTTACTTTTTTGGATCTATTTTTAATACCGTTAGTCTCAATATAACTTTTGTCTGACATATATTTTAATGTAATCAATAACTTGGGAGATAATACAATANACTTTTTTGGATCTATTTTTAATACCGTTAGTCTCAATATAACTTTTGTCTGACATATATTTTAATGTAATCAATAACTTGGGAGATAATACAATAAAATCGACTTTTTTTTTTGCACTTAAATGATTATTTAAATATTTAAGGGCCAAGGGGCATCCTTTCTCTTTATCAAATTGAACTTAAATTTATCAGAGATTTTTTTTAATAATTGGAATTGATCTGAGGGTTCGCGCAAAAAAAAAATCCTTGAAATTTTTTTCACTTAGAGTAAATAAGAGCCACTCTAAATTGTAACATACACCATCGGTGATTGAACACTTGTTAACAAGTGATCGCTTTCAGACCGGGTGAAGGAGCATTCATGACACATTGCTGTAGGCGGCATGTTCCACGAGCTACACCGTGATTGGGTAAACTGGTTCTTTGTTTCATGCTTCACGTGCAGCAAGCATTTAGTTGTTGTTGATTCGGCAATCTGTAGGAATCTTTATTACCCTTCATCACACAATGCGGGATAACCAACACTTCAACATTGCTTTTGTAAGTATCGTTGAAAAATATCCGGTATTCTATGATTAAACGCGGAAGGATTATTCCAAAGCACATGTAATAGACAAGCTGCGGAAGTAAATAGCAAGAGAGGTGCAAGAGAAACTAAAAGACAATTAATTATTAATGTAAGGAACAATAGACGTATTTCGTCTTCTAATAATAATAGCCAGTTATGGGTGACCTGGTGGTCTAGGGGTAAGGTGTAAGACTTCTGTGCTGGCGGCCGGGGTTCAATCCTAGGTCCCGGCACAGATTTATCTGATTACCAAACCTTTCCTTCACCTCTGACAAGACATCTTGCGAATGTGGGGAATGCCGGCCTCCATCCGTGGTTCGGATTCCACGTTAAACTGTAGGTCCTCCATTTCATCTCACAATCACCCTACCATTAGACATTAGCGTAAGTGCCTATAATCCGAACGGTTAGTAAGACGCGGTGCTAATAATAATAATAATAATAATAATAATAATAGCCAGTTGCAGATCCTCTTCATCAGACGACTCCAATACGACTGAATTCTCCCTTGAGCCATGTGCCATCCTTGCTGAAAACTCGCGTTGCATGTCTCATGCTGCATGTTCCATGCATCATCTGGTGTGAAAGCTGCCTTAGGTAAACTGTCCTAAGTTAGGTTAAGTTTTGAGTCATGACAGTGGTTGGAAAAGAAGGGGGGGGGGTGGAACGGGGTGGTTTTTTGGATTCAGAAACACCCGTTCTCCCCTAAATGTTTTTAGCACCCCATCTTACCACCTCTTAAGGTTATACGCATATGTACTAATAAGGCTAAAGAGTTAAAAAAGTAGAAGGTTGAACTTAGAGGAAGTGTACCTATATTTGCGCAAAAAATCATTTTGGATAAAACCCCTTCAGTACAGCCGACCAGGATTCAAACACCGGTCTCCTTGTCATAAGCAGTTTAGTCTAACACAAGAGCGCCGGCTTAGACCATGCGGCCACGAAAGCAGGTCAGAATGTATAATTAATAAAACAAGATTATTCTCAACGTCATTGCTAGTAGTTCATTGGAGTCTTTAAAAATGCGTAGCTTCTACAACCAGAATTAAATTCAAAAAGAGTACTTGAAGAAAGTTTCAATTAAAACAAATCTTTATCATTCCCCATTAGGGGGACCTCCACCCCCGTTCCAAAACCAAATTTCTGGGCCCGGCCCTAAGTCGTAGTTAGTGTGTTTAGACAGTATACGTCAAACGCTACAATAAGAAACAATTTTTAGACGTAAACATAGCTGGAAGTTTCGTCGTGCTTGACAGATTTTTTAAAAATTATTGAGGTGCAACTTTCATCAAACTAATGGTCTAAGGCACCACTTTCACAATAGATTATACTACCGACTATACCTGGCAGTGGTTCTTGACCTTTTCAATCATGTGACCCCTATGACCTATCCGAAAACCTCTCTTTACCCCTTCTTAAAAAACGTGTTGCGAATTAGCAATATTTATTGAGAATTTAAAAAAAATGTAAATGTAAATTTTACAGGTAGGATATTAGTGATAATGTTGGTAATATTGTTAATGTACAATTATTTTTATATATCGAATTGCTACAGTAGCCCCATGTCTTCTTTGGTGTTGACTGACAGCTCAAAGCTGACTTTGACAGTCAACATTTAGGTCTATACCTAAATTTTGACTGTCAGAAGTGACAGCTGCTAAACACATGTTTTTGCAGATTCATATGGTTCGGCGTAGGGATACATAATTTGGTCTGGTAACTTTTCAAAGCTTTCAGCTGTCAGTCAGCACCAAAGAAGCCAAGGGGTTACTGTAGTTCTAGACTAGAAGCATAACTGATAGTTTAATGTAGGTATACATAAAAAGCCCGTTTGTCTTGTGTTAGGTTTACCCTTATTGGATAGCCACTTTACCAAAAAGGGGGCAACTACCCCCAGGTTAAGAACCACAAGACTCTGGGATGATCAGGGCTCGAATCTCAGTTGGGTGTATAGTAAGTAGTATAGGACGGGTCGGAAACAGACGATATCTGCCTAGGAAAGGGACGGATAACAAGCTGAGGTTTGTCAGACGTCCGGGGGAGCTAACCTGAGTGACATTATCTTCAAAAAGTGAAAAAGTGTTGAATGTAGTTGGCTTTTATTTAGCTAGTGAATACTTACTTTTCAATTAAAGTGTTAATTTTCAAGTTAATAATCGTCTAATTGTTTCAGCCCCACTCTGTATTTTGGAAGAATAGAAATTCTTTTAGAATAGACTCTCTAACGAAGATAAAGGTATAGGTACACAGACACTTAAACATATTTTAATCCGTACCGGTGGTCACACGATCTAAGACGTCTAGTTTGCAAAAGACTAGACTGTACGGCCGCAGGTAGGTTGAGGTTCTAGTCCTTGCTGGATATACCAAGAAGTGCCCCCCACTCCCAAATGGTTTCTCACATCCCCACCACTAAAATCCGGGTACAGTGGCGTGTGGTGGAGTGTTGCAAGGGAAGCAGACCTTGTTAAAACTGTACCTCTGATATGTCCTCGCCCATTAGGGCCCTATTTGACCAATCATACATATGCTCTGATCTGCCTGCCTCGATACATGACCAATGAGTGTTCTACTGAGGAGTTTGATCAATTCACAGGTACAGTTTAAACTAATACTGATTACCCGGGCAACACTTCACGACACGCCACTGACCTTACCAGTGAAAATAGGCCTACATATCGAAGGGTTATTAGGGTGGGTTGGAAGGGGACGTGAGAAAAGGCAAGTATTTTTGCAGTTTTAGTAGCAAAACTTTTTTTATACAAAATGATTACTGCTCCAGTACATACATGGAGTTTAATCTTATTCACATGTTGATATCAACAGTTGTTGAATATCTGTCATGAGCATGGCGGCATTAGACGACGAACTTTTTAAATGAAAAGTTTGTCATTACATTCCAGAACACCCTTGACAGATATTCAAGAAATGTTGAGGTCATCATGTGGAGAAAATTAAACTCTATGTTTCTGCTGGAGCAATATTTTATTTATTTTGTCAAAAATAAAAACAATCTTGCCATAAAAACTTTAAAAAATTGTGGCCTTTTCTCACGTCTCCGTTCATACCACCTTAATGTCAGATTAACGCCCAGAATATAACAACACCGCCAACCATTCCTTGCAACTCTCGTACAATGGCGGCGTGTGTGACACCCTATGTGTTTCTGAGGTCGGCGTCCTTACGTCTTAAGGTCATTCGACATTGAAACATACATTGCACAATTTTAATAAGTCTATAACTTATAAGTTATAACTATTCCATTATTTCGAATCATTACAGCTCACGAGTTATAAGGAGTCAAACTTGCTATCTTGTGTTTTTTTACGTACCATTGTTAAGGTAATAATTAATATAGGGAGCCGCTTAAATTCAAGACATCCAAGAATCTAGTTTTTAATGGAATTAACGAAGAGCTATATTCTACACCTTACTGACACCCGGACTAAGGGTTCCGTCTAATCTTGCCTGGTTTGACGATAACGAGGTGGTCGGGGTTCAAAACCCCGGTCAGGTGTACCGAGGAGTTTTTTTCCTTCATAAGGCCAATATATGAGCAATAAATGTATTTCAAAGCGAGTGACAAATTATTACGCTGGAATAAAATACACCCAGCAGGTTCAAGTGTAGTCCCGTGTCGATTGTAGGGGGTTCGCTAACAAAAGCTAGGGGGGGGGGTCTGGACCCCTCCGACCCTGCCCTTTATTTAAAACTTGACATAGTTAGTGAACAATGTTTTTATTACGTGGTATGTTGTGATAATATGTGGGGTAAGGGTAGTAAACCTACCTACAGTAGCCCCTTGGCTTCTTTGGTGCATACTGACAGCTCACAGCTGACTTCTGACAGTCAACATTTAGGTATATACATAAATTTTGACTGTCAGAAGTGACAGCTGCTAACACATATTTTTGCAGAGCATATGGTTCGGCGTAGGGATACATAATTTGGTCTGGTAACTTTTCAAAGCTTTTAGCTGTCAGTCAACACCAAAGAAGTCATGGGGCTACTGTACATAATCTACAAACTCCACTTCCGCAAATTTTACAATAGGAAGTTTTACAAGGTGTATCTTGAACCTGTGATATGTTAATATTAATCTAATATTAAAATATTAATTAACTAATATTTGGTTGATAAAAGATACAATTAAAACTGTAGTAAGAGTAAAAATAATAAACATTAGGATTTTATATGTATTGGTGAACCCCCTTTAAGGGGGTGTCCAACAAATTTCAGGGGGTCCAGTTAATCCCAGGGGGGTCCGGACTCCCCGAACCCCCACCTTTATATACCCATGAGATGTTAAATAACTTTGTGAAAATACCTTTCCCGGCTAAATTGATAGGACCTTCTGCTTTTCCTCATAGAAATTCCCGTGTGCTTATACGATCAGTCAGCTCATAAAGTATACGTTATATACATCAAATAAATAAAAATAAAAACATAAATCACAGACAGAGCAGTAAATGTCGCACGGTGAAAAATGTACTTGAATAGTCCTTCAAGGATATTATGAGCACGACGCAACACTTTGTAGCTATCACAAAGAATCTGACGCTTGCCTTTACATCAAAAATAATTATGACTGATAACATTGCGTGAGCAAAACCAGCTCCTCGTATCACTCTGCAATATTTACTTTTTGTTTGTTAATTGCTATATAAAAATAATAGGTATGCTGTACTCTCAAAGTTGCAACGGAGATTTGGGGGCCAAGGACCCTCAACCACAGTTGTCCAAGAACGTCAAGGGATTATTTCAAGGGATATATTTGGATATGTGTTCATATGAAACAATGGTTCTCTAACATTTATTATTTCTCTTTAACTGTATGCTATCTTAAGAAATTTTGAATCCCCCTCTTCCACTCCCATATTCTCTCTTCATTTATTTATCCATAACAATTATTACCATCCACTAAAAATGTAATAAAAGTAACTCCATGGTGTCAGCCCGCATTCAGGCTATACCTACCGAGTGGATACCAAACGGTTTGGCGAATTAGTGCCAACTCTTGCGGATAGAGGGTGTCATTTGGTCAGCACCATGATTACTCCAGCCATTAAGCTAGGCTTTCTATACCGGAGCCACTACTACTTTATTCGAGTAGCTCCTTATTTATCCACCCTAGGCTGAATCTAGCCCGTTCCGGACCCACTGATTCCCAGATAATCTGGACGCGCCGGGAATCAAACCCGGGACCTCTGGGTCCGTAGTCAGAACTTATGACCACTAGACCACATAGGTGGTCCTAAAATTGTAATGTTATCTACATGGTTATAAATTTAAGTAAATATTAATGTCGGGGCTAAGAGTGGTATGGGCACATTTCTGAATGCATACGAGAGACATCCTATTCATTTAGCCTAGTGTAATTAAAAGCACACAGTTAGCAATACTTAAAGCAAACAATCATAATAAGAGTAAAATTAAGTGATACATTGATCAAGCGTCCATCGGATCTTGGTGAGAGGGAATCAGGTGGATTGTCCAACTCACGTTGCAATTAAAACTATTTTGTAAAGCCTAACTTATCTCACACAATGCTGCTTGGAAACAAACGAGTCTCCCAACTTGAGAATTTAGGCTCCAGAGGCTATTTAGATGCGTAAACTCTGACTAACATAGGGGAGATTATCTCGGACTATTAATACTCTATCGCTACTTCATTGATTTATTTGATTTATTGCTAAGATATGTACACATATATTTTGCTGTAAGCAGTGGTACATCCAAGGGGGAGAGGGGCAAACAGGGTATTTGACCCCCTTACCCCTCTTTCTACAACACCATAAATAATGTTAATAGTAATTTAAATAATATTAAGTATAACTAACATTGAAAATGTGTCGAATGTATATGCTACATTTTAAGACCAGGCTTCAGACTTAAGCCTAATATTCAAAATGTTTACCGTTACACACAAAATTAACAATTGAAAAAACATACAAATAATATATTCGATACCATTTGTATTATTTAAATTACTTAATTACTATAAAACTACTCAAAATTATGTATAAAAGCATTTAATATTCATAAATATTCTCGGCCTTCAGGACTTAAGAAGCTGTGCAACCCCAAACTCGCTCTCCCCATCAAAATGTCATTCTTGCTATAGCCTTGATTGAATGCCTCCTCCCAAAGTAAATGGAAGTGAACCCACATTTGCGTGGAGGGGGAGTGGAAAACCATTTAGGAAAAACCACCCCTCAGTTCACCCGACCGAGATTCGAATCTCGATCTCCCAGTCCTCAGCAGCCGAGCTCAACACGACAAGCGCGTTAGCCAACTACGCCACCGAGGTGGGTAATAAATGTATATAACATTGATTTAAAACATTGGTTGAAAAGTCTAAAATACACATATAACATATTAAAATTTAGTTACAAAACTTGGATACAACAAATTAATGACAAAAACAAAGTTAAAAGATCAACAGTGTTGTAAATTAGGCAATAGAATTGAATTAGTGGTTTAGCATCTCCCAATCAAGTTTAATAAAGTAATGAAAATGTTTTAGTTAGAACGTTTTTGAATAATATAATCATTTTAATTTTAAGGTTATTTATAAAATCTAAGCCTTATCTTGGTTCAGTCCCATTATACTTGTGATTATCAGCCATTAGAATTATACTGATTTATATTCTTCCGGTATGTTTTGATTTACAAATACCATAATCATGGGCAACGTAAAGTGATATTAAAGAACCATGAAGAAAACTTGAGAATTATGTTGTACGAAAAATCTTGATAAATTACCGTTATATTAATGAATTTGTAAAAGACAATTAATAAACAAACAAACTTACCAACGTCGCTTTGCGGGATTAGATTCACTATTCTTAAACAGTTATAACAAAGTCTCCAATAAAACTACATTAACTTTTAACTTGAAGTCTTAGCCTGGTATTTATTTGATCAAAAATATAGAAAGACTCGCAAGTATTTTTATTACACTTCACAGATTTTTTTTTTAATGCTATGACAATCCTAAAACTCGAGGTTTAGCCTAGAGGGAAACACAACACAATCTTGGAGTTAAACTATTTATTTAATAGTCTTGACACACTTAAAATTTCGAATATTGTATATCGATCACTGAGAAACACTAGCTATTTTTTTTACCACCCGCTTTGATATTATATTAGATAAATAATTATTCTAAGATAACTAAAAACCAGTTTTTTTCAAGGATAACACGCTCCAAAATAATTAATATTCACAAAAGAACACACAGGTAAAAAAGTAGCCGAATTAATATTTTAAAAAAAGACACTATTATTCAAATTTGTAGTAAAATTATCAACGGTAGCGCCTAAATACTCAACTCTAAAATATTTTGTTCGTTTCGAATAACCTTTGGGTTGGTTTAGTTTTTAAGTTTTCTTTTGCTGTTTAATTCAAATTAATTATTAAAAGCAAGAGAACCGTTAAAAGTGGCATTATATGCTGTAAGCAAATATGGCCACTGAATAGAAGCTACGCTGCCAGTTGTTGTAAAAAAAAATAATAGAGAACCTTATTGCCGGTTAGGCGGCGAATGGTATTAATACTCGTGTTTACAAAATTTAAACTTTATATTATTTCACAAACATTTTGTATGTTTTTCCCTCTTTATTATCACAAACCATTTATTTATGTTAAAGATATACGAGGCAAGGTATAAAAAATATTAATAACTGAATATCATACTTTTAAATGTAAAATTTCACACTATATAACCTTTAATTGCCACAAGAGTTAAAAGAAAAATTAGACTGATAACTAGACTGGTAACTAGAATTAATTTATTAGACATTTTTTTCTTAAATTTGATTATGGAAAATAAAATTATACTGTAATCCTTTGGAAAGTATTGTTAAAAGTGATTGATAATATTTTTAGTGATAATAATAGTAATACTTAGCCAATAATAATTATTTCCAAATATGTTGACAAAAGTTATTTTCGGACTATGTCGGCAAGAGGTTTTTCCCGCTCAATGTTTTTTTACTCCCCCTCCACATACACCGTGACATTAATGTTAAAGACCATTTTATCTACTGGAAAATAAAATACGTCAATAATCAGCTGTTGGTCCCGGTGGTCTTGGGGTACAGTGCTCGCCTCAGTACCCGAGGCTCGTGGGTTCCAACCTAGCCGGGGTCTACTGAGTTTTCTTAAGCGATAAATATGTGTAGCACAACTTCCTTCGAAGAGGAAATAAATCAGTCGGTCGCTTGTCGATTGTGGCTTGTAAAAGAACCCTAGAACGTGTGTAAAATACCTTACCGGGCAAAATTTGTATGCCCTTTCACTCTCGCTCATAGAAATTCTCATGTGCGGATATAATCAGTCGGTTCAGAAAGTGTACGTTAAATAATTCAAATAAATGGAAAAAAAAATTATTATCAGCTGTTTATTGTTTGTGTTGCAAGAAATCATGTACATTACATTGGCAAGGAGATCAACATTGAGAAGTCAAGAGTGATGGGGATTTCAAAAAACGAAGAGCCGCTGAAAATCAAAATTGGAAACCAGGAGTTGGAAAACATTGAGCAGTTTAAGTACCTGGGAACCCTGCTGACAAAGGATGCCTACTGCACCAAGAAAATTAGTTTGAGGATCGCCATGGGCAAGGAAGCTCTCAACAAGAAGAGTTTACTGCTGACCAGCAAGTTGAGTTTGGAACCGAGGAAGAAACTGGTGAAATGCCACACTTGGAGCATTGCGTTATTTGGAGCATAAGCTTGGGACTCTCAGGAAGGTGGAAAAGAAATATTCGGAGAGCTTTGAAATGTGGTGCTGAAGTAGGCTTGAGAAGATCAGGTGGACAGGAGAACAATTTTTTTACTTTATCGCTATCTTACAGGTATAGAAAGTATTGTGATTGTCAAAAAAATCGAGTTCGAGATTTTAATGAATGTTGACATTTCATGACTTCCGAATCCAAAAAAGTGGTTTATGATTTTCTGCCTGTCTGCCTGTCTGTACCTCGGAATAGAGCCTAGACTATTTTACCGATTGGGCTAAAACTTGGTATCTAGGGTTTTCATAGGGTTGCCCCAAGGGATTTTCGGAATTGTATATCTAACCCTAAAATTAAGGGCATTTTACTGAGGGGCAAAAAGAGAGAAAAAAATCAATTTTCTCCGAATTCGTTATTACGATTTTGATTAAATTTCATTTCTTAATATTTCTAAATACTCAAAACAAAATGGCTACTTTCAATATTTCGATAAAATGACATTACGAGTTCTGGTCTGATGCGTAAATTCTTATTTTTTTAAAATTATAATATCTCTGTAGCTATTTGAGATATGAAATTACTCATCATTGCAAATAGGTAGATCTATTTATAATACAAATACTTAGTTTGAAATATATTTTTTATTAAACCATTCAAGCTATACGCAAATATATATATTATATATATATAAACTTTTCGAACACTAAAGGTAAAGTATTTCGACCGTAAGAAAATCTAACCCGAAATGTTGATGTATGTAGACGTCTCATGACCTCCCGAATCCTAAAAATTGTTTTTGCAATGCCGTCTGTCTGTGTGTCTCTTTAAACTTAAAATTAAGAGTAGATTAGTAAAAAGCGAAACGAGAAAAAATCTATTTTCTCAAAATCGGCTCTAACGATTTTGATTAAAATTCGTATCTAGGTGTTGATTAAGAATATAAATAAAATAGCTATTTTCATTTTCTCATGAAAATGACATTTGAAGTACTTTACAAAAGCGGAAATTTTCGTAATTTCGCAAATATTTGAGAAACTAAATAACTTATCAACGAAAAATTGGAGTACTATTAAAAATAAAAATACTTTTGTTTGAAATATATTTTTATAAAACCAACAGTTTCTGAGATATTGGAAAATATATTAATACAATTTTATGAGATTTAGTTGCACGAAGATACTACTTACATTTTAACATAATAATTCTCTAATTCCTTTCAGTTAGTAGATAAGTAAGTCTCTCAAAAAGTATATGTTCTCTTTACTTCAACCTCTTAGGGGAAATGTTTGTGCAGCAATGATCTATCTCCATTTTAGATTTAATAGTCAATATTTACGTATTTTAGTGGTCCACCCCTAAGAAAATGTCAAAAATGTTAACAGGAAGTTGACATTTTAATAAAAACCCTTGGATACCCAATATCAATATTTTTACTTTCTCGCTACCTTACAGGTAGAGCAGGTATTGTGATCGTAAAAAAAAACTAGCTCAAGATTTCGATGAGAATGTTGACATTTCATGATCCCCCGAATCCTAAAAAGTTGTTATCGCGATGCTGTCTGTCCATCTGTCTGTCAATCTGTACCTCGGGCTGGGGCCTAAATTATTTTACCGATTGGGCTAAGACTCGGTATCTAGGGTTTTCATGGGGTTTCCCTGAGGTTTTCGGAATTAGATATCCAACCATAAAATTAAGGGTAGTTTACTGGAGGGGAGAAAGAGAAAAAAAATCAATTTTCTCCGAATTCGTTATTACGATTTTGATTAAATTTTATAGCTGGACATTGTTTATTATAATCAACAATATGGTAATTCTCATTTCCCCATTAAAAAATTTGAGGATACTTTATGTAATGTAAATTTTCAAATTTTCATTATTTCTCCGTAACAATTTGAAATATTTAATAGCTTATCAAAGTAAAGTTATAGTACTATTAAATATAAAAATCTTTTGTTTGTAATATATTTTTATAAATTTAATACTTTCTGAGTTATAAGCAAATGTGTAAAAATTTTAATTCATGTCTCTACAACCATGTATAGACATTAATTGGTTTCACAAATCTTACGAGTTTTTACTATTCAAGTCATAAAATAAAAGTTATTGATTATTGTTATTTTCGTTGAAGGTCACAGATGTTCTTATTATCTTAATGTTTCTGTAGAAAAGTATGCTATTTGATTTATGGTTTTTGGTGAAATGTAATATTCATCTTTTTACTTTTTATCGATCTATTAGAAAGATAAGTATTGTGATTGTTAAAAAAAATTGAACTCAAAATTTTGGTAAATTTTAACGTTCACCCACTGAAACATAAATGTGGTTTTCGCAATAACGTCTATCTATCTATCTATCTATCTATCTATCTATCTATTTGTTTGTCTATAACTCAGCTCAGAGCCGACACTATTTTAAAGTGCAGGCAAGGAAAGTTGTAGTACTATTATAAATAAAACTATTTTAATCTGGGATATATTTTTTATAAAACTTATAGTTAAATGTCTATAAGTAAGCATTTGTATTTATATGCATAAAACTAAATATGATTATAATATAATATATATCATAAAGTATACTGACATATTTTTACCCGTCTTGGTGGCGTAGTTGTTGCTAACGCGTTAGTTTAGTGTTGAGCTTGACTGCCGAGGACGGGAAGATCAAGGTTCGAATCTCTGTCGGGTGAATTGGAGAGGGATTTTCCTAAAAAAAAAAAATTCACTCTCCTTCCACGCAAATGCAGGTTCACCTCCTCTAAATTCATCCTTACCAATTCCTAATCTATTAGCGTAATTAGTTTTTAAGCGTATAAACCAAACGGGTAATAAGACTCGGTGCTAAATTTAAAAAATAATCCCTTCTAACAAATCTGATGTTATAGTATTAGGATATTTTAAATATAATGTTATTGGATATAAAGATTATTTTTTTGTCAGAATTAATGAGCAAATATAGTTTGAATCCCATTCTGAAGTTTTATGAGTCAACGACAAACAACAATACGCAGATAGATTTCATTTTCAGTAATTTGACAATAACCAGCTTTGGAGCGTACGAAAGTTGTTTTTCATACCATAAACCAATTTACTGCTAATTTATTAGGTAGTTTCCAGACTCTCTGATTGCTTTATTATCTGGAAATACATAAATCTAGATTGTTTATATTTTTTAAATTAGAGGTAAAATCTTCATTCTTGTTTTCAAGTTTTACTACTCCCTATTAATTTGATTTCACCTTTAAACAAGCAACAAAAAATAGTAAAAAAAAATAGTATTCACAATAATTCATATTACACTTTCACAGTCTTACATTAGTTATTTACTCCTTAGAACCCGCCTCGGTGGCGTAGTTGGCTAACGCGCTTGTCGTGTTGAGCCCGACTGCTGAGGACGGGGAGATCGAGGTTCGAATCTCGGTCGGGTGAACTGGGGGTGGTTTTTCCTAAATGGTTTTCCACTCTCCCTCCACGCAAATGCGGGTTCACTTCCTCTAATTCAACCTTACCAATTCCTAATCCATTAGCGTAATTAGTACTTAAAGCGTATAACCCCGAATGGGTAGTAAGACGCGGTGTTATAATAATAATAATAATAATAATAATAGTAATAATATTCCTTAGATTTCATTTTACTTCCATTCAGTCATCTTTAGTAAATAAAATTTCTATAAATTGGAACATGTAAAGCAGATCTCAGTTTCCAAGCTGTCAAATGGATCAAATTTCATT
The DNA here is from genome assembly GCA_902141385.1 of Timema californicum. Classification (NCBI taxonomy): domain Eukaryota; kingdom Metazoa; phylum Arthropoda; class Insecta; order Phasmatodea; family Timematidae; genus Timema; species Timema californicum. The sequence continues at coordinate 37,193 of CABFOW010004608.1, read as the reverse complement.
TTATTAAAGTCTTTGAAATACTCTTTGATGGAGAAAGATTTGCCTCTTTTCTCAATGTTTCTATATCAGTGTATATTATTTTATTCCTGTCTATATGTGGAGTGTTGACGTTACAATGTATATTTTTACGTTCAGAAATCTTACTCGTCTATAGTAAATGTTTCTTTTCTTTTCTTTAAGATAAAAAGAGAGATAAAATTTGTGTGGTTCGCCGTACCATTCATTTAAGAAAGAGAAGCTGCTTTTTTGAAGGTTAATAATACATTTCAAATAATAACACAAAGCTACGACGTATAATTTGTAGTAAAGTTTGTAACATTCTCTATTAAGCCTTTTGGGCAACGGTGTCCTTGATCTTCTACCCACGACACGCTACCTGTCTTGAGAATTGAGAATATGATCATTTCTCGCCAGTATTAAGATGAGTCTTAAGCTTGATTCACACGCTTGCAGAAATTATGTTTTGCTTATAATGATTTGCAACACAAACTTAAAACATATGATTATCAATACATTTAATTTTCCAATGAATAAACAAATATTTTAAATTATTATTATTATCATCATGATTGATGTTTTATAATTCAAATATGATTAATTATTAATTTTCACCGTGAACCAGATATGTATTTAGTAAACCTTAACTTAAAATAGTCCTAGAAACAACACTTACTAAACAATTATTTTAAATGCCCATATAATTGTAGTATGATTGATAGAATCTTTCAAATCTAACTGCCAACCTAAGTTTTATTAATCTCCCAAAAATGTATTATGAAATATAAACGCAAACACACTTTCATAAAACAACTTAGCATTATAAATATATATACATACATACTTTTATTAATCAAATAAAATTCAACACTAAAAAAACCGCAATCATGATCTTTTAAAATAAATATGTGTATTTGAAAAATTAGCTATTGCCCATTTGCCCGCCAGAGATTACCTTTAATTTTCCATCAGATTACTGTAAGGGTCCCATTTTCAAAGAACACGGGCCGATAGCTGGGCCACATTGGTCTATAGGCTTCACTCTTTCAGTATATCGGGGTTCGAATCCTGGTTGTATGTACTGATGGTGTTTTTACCTAAGAGTTTTCCCACTATACCTACAAACAAATCTATGTACACTTACCTTAATTAAACCTTCCTCATCCCTAGCTCATTAGCATAATTCTTACATATGCGTATAACCTGAACAGGTAGTAAGACGTTGTTAAAAAAAATGTGTTCAGACTGAGCTTAAATCCATTACGAGACTGACATTTTAACGTACGCACTCTATATATGACTTTAAAATGTAGTATACCACTTAACCACAAAGGTGGTTACATGGTCTAAGAGGTCGGTCTAACAATATGCTGTAATTACGGTGAAAAGGCAGGAAGAGGTTCGAATCTAGTCTTGATGTATTTTATCTAGTTTTACAAATGCTATTTATTTGTATTTATTTTTATTAATAATAGTTCCGTGATGTGATGTCACCGTATTAATTAACCAAGAGAAGAAATTAAACTACACCATTTTATTACTGTTATTGTTTTCATTTGGTTAAGTTCAAGACAAGGCTCATTGGCGACTTAAGATAATTGGTGAGAGGGATGACGGTAGCTTAAATAAAACAGGCACTGGCGTGGAGAGAGGATGAGAAAACTACAGTGATATGATCAAATATTAAAATCCATTCTAAGCGGACCACTCGTCAGGGATTAGAACCCCGATCTTTCTGTCAATAGCAAACCATACCAAACGAGTCTTACATTTAATCCACGAGCCCACCGATGCGGGTCTCGGACGCTTTCAAGGTGATATGGAAGGGAACGGACATATAAGGTCAGTATTTTCGTAGTCTTTTTTTAAACGCCTTTTTTATGGTCAAAATAATGAATAGTGATTCAGTAAATACGTATTACTGTGTGTAGAAGATTACACTAAGCATATCTACTGAAGATATAGTTTATTTATTTTGATCAAAAAAGTTTTTGTTATAAAAACTGCAAATAGAATTACCTTAACTTAATTACGGGGTGAAATAGTCCAGTTTGAATCCAGGATGGATCAAAATTTACCACCGTGTGATGTAAAAGAACATCTTGCATGAGTGTTCAGATGCATTCTTATACAATGGTATCACTCACTGACCGAGAACAGCAAGGTTTTGTTTTAACTTGACCATTTGGCTGTTGTCCGTCTGTTTATCTGAATCTTTGCCACACGATAGCTGTCATATGTGCGGATCACCTCCTAGTTTGCAAAGATATTCTTTGAACCTAGTCCAAACAATCTATGAACATGGTTTTTAAATCCGGTTAACCGTTTCAATATGTTAGTCGCTCAAAAGGTTTTTCGTTTAATAGCTCATTTCAAGGGATTTGAATTTATAGTTTTAAGTAATCGATCGAGTAGCCAGAGATTAAACAAAAATTTTTTTTAAAAAACGAATATTGCAAGACTGACGTGCGAAATAACAATAATTATTTCCTATGAATATAATGTACTATTGTATATAGTATTTATTTGTTGTCTAATTTTATCACCAAAAGAAAATATCAGCTTCAAATCCAAGGATAAACTAGAGAAGGAATTTCAATTTGAAATATAAAGATAAATCTTATCGCTGTAGTTACGATAAGAACATGGAGGTAGTGAGGTCTACTGTTCACAGAACTACTAATAAGACTGTAGTAACGGTAATAACACGAGGTGAGCAAGGTCTACTGTTCACAGAACTACTAGTAAGACTGTAGTAACGGCAATAACACGAGGTGAGCAAGGTCTACTGTTCACAGAACTACTAGTAAGACTGTAGTAGCGATAATATCATAGAGGGAGGTCTACTGTTCACAGAACTACTAGTAAGACTGTAGTAACGATAATAACATGGAGGGAGCGAGGTCTACTGTTCACAGAACTACTAGTAATACTGTAGTAACGATAATAACATGGAGGGAGGTCTACTGTTCACAGAACTACCAGTAAGACTGTAGTAACGAGAATAACATGGAGGGAGTGAGGTATACTGTTCACAGTTGTGTAAAATGGTCTATTAAAACATAGAAATGAATTAATTAACCATCAAAATTAAACAAGTTTAGTTATAAAAATATATCCTTTATGTTGAGATCTCAAAAGCATAATAAAGTGTGTGAATATATTTTCACTGAATGACTTATTGTCGGCCCATTATATACTTTATTACATATGTGTGGTTGTTATCTAAATTTATAAAATCCTGTTTGGTTTTAGTATTTGTTGAAAACTACCACAGACAGATCGTATTATGACGTAGGTTGTGGCTTGTGACGTTGGTATACTTGTTTTAAATTGTTTAAAGTTTATTTATCACATCTGCTTCGAAGAGTGAACTTGTTTATGTGGAAAATAATTAGGCGATTTTTTATACTCTGTATTAATTTTGTTTTTAATGTTCAAGTAGTTATGGATATAAAAATTTATTCGAACATAAAAAAAGGCTTGCCCGCCTCTGTGGCGTAGTTGGCTAACGCGCTAGTCGTGTTGAGCTCGACTTCCAAGGACGGGAAGATTGAGGTTTAAATTTCGGTCGGGTTAACTGGAGGTTTTTTTTCTAAATGGTTTTCCACTCTCCCTACACGCAAATGCGGGTTCACTTCCTCTAATTCAACCTTCCCAATTCCTAATCCATTAGCGTAATTAGTACTTAAAGCGTATAACCCGAAAGGGTAGTAAGATGCGGTGCTAATAATAATAAATGTTTGAATTAGACCAAAAATACATCCCTAAACTATTTAGCATGAGGAATCACGTTTCTCTAGCTAACTATTTTCATAAAGACGTTTAAACTAAATTTTTTAATTGTATCTTAAGTTCGCAGTTCAAGAGAGGAAATAATATATATTTAAAGTGTTCGTGAATGTACTTTACAGGATCGTATTGAATAGGTATGGGTGCTCTAAGTTTTAGGTGGGGGGGTAGGGGACGCGAGAAAAGGCGAGCGTTTTTTGCAGTTTTTATAGCAACACTTTTTTTTATTGCCGAAATAATTAAAAATTGCTCCAATAGAAACATAGATTTTAGTTTTCTTCAAACGGTAATATCAACAATTATTGTTGAATATCTGTCATGAGCATAGCGTCATTAGATGACCCAAACTTTTTAATTGATGAGAAAAAGTTGTCATTAAATTCCAGGACATCCACTTATATTCAAGAACTGTGTGAAGAATGTTAAATTCTAATAATCTTTTTCCAGGAAATTTGTTTGATTTGTTTTGATCCAACAAGTATTTTGATATAAAAATTGCAAAAACATTGTTCTTAACTCAAAGTTTCTTACGCCCACCTTAATCTTTCTCCTCTAAAATATTAATAATATAGTATTTTTTGTAATCCTTTTCAATGCCTTTTCATTAAATTAAACGCATCTCCAAGAAGAAATATGTCAAAAAAAAAACACTTTAAATTACTTCAAGAGTGATTTAATTTTATAGATAAATGGTACGGAGCATGCACCGACATTCTCGTTTCTTTACCCAAGAATGGAGACATTTACTTAAAACTCGCAAAAATATGTGAAACAAAATAATAGACATTGTTGCATAAGCACAATGAAAAAAAGAGTATCATATTCTACCAGAGAGCATGCATGAAAATATATACAATGTTACATAAACATATTAAGAAATAAATGGTACGGCACAATCGTACTAAATAATATTGTATTTAGGTGTGGACAAAAATAATAATATATCTATAAGTTACTTTAAACTACCCTTGGATGATATATATTTGAAAAAAATAAGAATATATTCATATTTGTACTGAAAAACAATTCCCATCCACCCATCTACTCAAACGTTGAAATTTATTTTCAAATTATTTCACATATGCTAAAAATGTTTAATAGATAAACCACCCTTAAATTAATTCATTTGAAAATTTCCACACACCAATTATGTACTATCAATAGTCTCAAAATTCAAATTTTGAAGAAAAAAAAATCAATCAATTTAATCTTTTTTTCAAAGTCGGTAAACCAATTTAAAATATTTTTTTTTAAAGAAAAACAAATATATGGTATTTAATTATTATTTATGATATAAAAACTTAAAAGGAACCTACTTTGAACCAAATTTCTGGAACCATCTCTCAAAGTTTTCAAATTTTTACAAAATCATTCATCAATAAATTAACATTACACAAATTTTCACCCAATAAAATGTTGTTTGTTTGATCAAACATTCCCCGAACATACATAAAATAAACCCATTAGAATGAATTTAAAAATCTTTAGAATTTACAAATATTACTCATCCATTGTCTTTTTGACGAATTTTTACCCAAAATTCATGTACACAGTGTTATTTTTCAGGTAAAATAATTCCTAGATATCAATTTAAAACAAAATCGTTAGAGCCATTTTTAAAAAACTTGGATTAAAAAAATATCACTCATCAGTAACTACCCTTAATTTGTTGCTGACAGTACAAAATGAGTTTGACAAGCCTGCTCTAAGATGTATTCGCGTACCCTCAGGGGTACGTGCACCCCAGCTTGAATATCACTGGTGGGGACGAGTTTAGTCAGTTAATTAATTTAAAAAATATATACCAATGTGACTATACAGTTGTAAGTGTAAATTATTTGCGCCGACAATCTTGACAGTAAAAATGTTAGTTCCCTCTTAATTTCCTCGTTTAAATCACAAACTTGTGTATTAATTAATTATATTTGATCGTTTATCGTATCACTAGGACCTTTTATTAAAGCTTTGATGACACCAATACTTTCAGCATAGCTTTATCTTAAATTTGACATAAGAAACTATTTTGCTATCATTCGTGATAATCTTACGAAACTTATATCCAAACTAAGGATGTTACCTACCTGTGACGTCATAGCAAAACAAGATAGGATTTCCCATGTGAATGTTTTTCGTGTTTATTCGACGAGTTTTAAAGATAGAACATTGAAACAAAAACCATACATTCCTAACTTTAAGTAGTTTTTTTTTGTAAATGCATTTTTTTTTATAAATCATATACAGCTTGGGATATTTGGCTTGATAATGAAAATGGCCTATAGGACTCGTCTTGCAAGGATGTTGATTGAAAAAGCCCGTGGTGGCATATGTATACCTAGAATGTGAAACACGAAAAAAGGTAATTTTATAAATAAATTCAATGTTTTCAAGGCGTAAATAGTATAGTGAAAGTATACACTTGTCAGAGGAAGAGGAGAAGTGTTATCATCAAGTAGAAATAGGCCTTGCAGGGTGAGATTCTCATTTTATTCCCTCTCTTTCTATTTCGTATATTGGCGTCTAAGTCTGATAGTGTTTAGACTGCTTTACACGCGTCAAGTTAAGATGCAGCCCGATTCGCAAAATAGCTTCGAAATCTCCAAATGGGCAATGTCATTAACCTTTATATAAATGGGTGTAATGCGGGTTGTATATTGCCCCATGTACTCTATAAAGTTCCTTAATTTACTACACACGCGTTGATACATTCAGTTGGTCCATAAAGTGAACGTTTAAATCCCTAGGCTAAGGACAGTAAAAAGTGAATGGTACTGGACCGTTAGGCCATTGCCTCAGGTGGATAGATGCTTCAGATGAGTTCAATAAGGTCAACTCGCATATCTATTACCGCGTATACAGTTAAGAACGAGACAAAAAAAAGTATCGTGGTGCTAATAGATTCAAAGTGTTGGTTTTCGCAAGTGTGAAAATAATAACCAAAGATGCGAGTCAGCATATCATGCATATGGTGATGAAGTATTTTTTTAAAAAGACTGCATTTTATTATAAGAGTGCCCTCTGACCACGGTTCAGGGTCACTTATGTGTTCAAATATTTTCGACTTGTTTTTATGTTCAACATGTTAACAAAGCGAACGTTAAATAACTTCAATTTAAAATCTTTTGTGTATACTGTGTATATTTGATCTTTGAATTATTTTTTTATGGCAGCCTAGTGTTCAAATAAACATGATCTCTTGACTTTATAAAAGTATCTTGTTGCGAATATACAAACTAAAAAAAGTAAGTAGACTCGTGACAATTTTGTTTAATTCTAAATTGCGCAATACATCGAGCAAGTGCGGTTGCTTTTTTTTTGTTACCTACGTGATAACATTTTACAAATGTTTATTTATCACTTGATAATTTGTTTTCAAGATGTGAGGTATAAATAAAGTAGCCCTATGGCTTCTTTGGTGCTGACTGACAGCTCACAGCTGACTTCTGACAGTCAACATTTAGGTATATACCTACATTTTGACTGTCAGAAGTGAAAGCTGTTAAACACACGTTTTCGCAGATCATATTGTTCAGCGTAGGGATACATAATTTGGTCTGGTAGCTTTTCAAAGCTTTTAGCTGTCAGCTGTGAGCTGTCAGTCAGCACCAAAGAAGTCATGGTGCTACTGTATGTATTGTAGCTTTTTTTATTTTTAGCACTGCCTTTTACAATCCAGGTTTTACGCATCTGTACTGATCATGCTAGTATGTTAGAGATTGGGAAGGTTGAATTTAGAGAACGTACACCCGCATTTGAGTGGAGGGAAATTGGAAAACCACTATGGGAAAAAATACCTCAGTACACACCAAATCGGGGTCGAACCCCAATCACCCCATCAACGGCAACTATTATATTGCGAGCGTGATACTGATGCCTTAGATCATGCGGCCACTGAAGAGAGTCGTACTGTACTGTTTGTGGATTTTGTAGTAGATGTGGTGTTAAAATTTTTTGGTATATTCTTCTTGACACCTTAAAAATAAATATACCTCCCGATTATCTGGGTTAATATGTAGGCCTATTGGAAAGGATACTATAACCAAAACCACGGATAATAGAATATACCTATTTTTCTTTGATGTTGACATAATTATGAAGTGTAGATGTATTTACAACATGAGTAGCAATTTATATAAAATCATTTTACATGCATAAAATACAGTTAAGCTTGTATATTATTATTTCCTTCTTTGTCTGTTTTGTGAAATAATGCTGTTTTCTTTTCCGACTTAATTTATTGTTGACGTTTTTTCTTACGACATTTCTCATTTTTCGCGGGACTTGAGGGGAAGTGGGAGTGGTAGGGGGGTGTCCCAAAGGACATTTCATGTTGAATCTTTTATTTTCTTGAACTGCATCTTACTTTCCGGTCTGATTATCCGCTCTTTAAATTTAAAAAATAGGGTGATAGGAAGAGGATGTAGCATTTAGAGATAATGTACCCACAGTTGTGTGTATGGAGAGTGGGAAACCATTCAAAGGAAAATACCCTCGGGGCATCTGGCCGGGATTCGGACCCAGACCTCCCTGTCACTCATAAAACGGACTAGACGAGACAGTTGTTCAGCCCAAGCGTCCACCGATGTGGCTGATAATGTGAATAGCGAGACACCATAGTAGTTAAAACTAAGACAGCTTGATGATGTTTAGTTAAAATATAAACTATTTCAGATATAAATAATTATCATAGCAAATCGATAAACTTTTTGCTAGCTAATATGGTGGTTTTATGAAACATATTGATTCATATTAACTAAAATTTGTTTACGTTTCATTAAACAATGTTGTGCATATGTTGTACCCCATTCGTGAATTTGCACAGTTCATGACTCAAGACAAATTTTTGCCCAGTACGTGAGCTAGCTTCTCTTGACCATTTCACGAACTGTGCGAACAATATTCCAGTTCATGAGTTATGCAGCGCTTGAGCTGCCCAGTTCATGGACTGGCTATATCACAAACTGGGGCAGCTCCAATCGTTACACAGTTCATGGAGTGGCCAGATCATGAACTGGGGCATCTCCAATCGTTACACAGTTCATGGAGTGGCCATATCACGAACTGGGGCAGCTCCAATCGTTACACAGTTCATGGAGTAGCCAGATCACGAACTGGGGCAGCTCCAATCATTACACAGTTCATGGAGTAGCCAGATAACGAACTGGGGCAGCTCCAATCGTTACACAGTTCATGGACTGGCCAGATCACGAACTGGGGCAGCTCCAATCATTACACAGTTCATGGACTGGCCAGATCACAAACTGGGGCAGCTCCAAACGTTACACAGTTCATGGAGTGGCCAGATCACAAAATGGGGCATCTTCAATCGTTACGCAGTTCATAGAGTGGCCAGATCACAAACTGTGGCATCTTCAATCGTTACACAGTTCATGGACTGGCTAGATCACAAACTGGGGCAGCTCCAATCGTTACACAGTTCATGGAGTAGCCAGATCACGAACTGGGGCAGCTCCAATCGTTACACAGTTCATGGACTGGCCAGATCACGAACTGGGGCAGCTCCAATCATTACACAGTTCATGGACTGGCCAGATCACAAACTGGGGCAGCTCCAAACGTTACACAGTTCATGGAGTGGCCAGATCACAAAATGGGGCATCTTCAATCGTTACGCAGTTCATAGAGTGGCCAGATCACAAACTGTGGCATCTTCAATCGTTACACAGTTCATGGACTGGCTAGATCACAAACTGGGGCAGCTCCAATCGTTACACAGTTCATGGAGTAGCCAGATAACGAACTGGGGCAGCTCCAATCGTTACACAGTTCATGGACTGGCCAGATCACGAACTGGGGCAGCTCCAATCGTTACACAGTTCATGGACTGGCCAGATCACGAACTGGGGCAGCTCCAATCGTTACACAATTCATGGACTGGCTAGATCACAAACTGGGGCAGCTCCAATCGTTACACAGTTCATGGAGTAGCCATATCACGAACTGGGGCAGCTCCAATCGTTACACAGTTCATGGACTGGCCAGATCACAAACTGGGGCAGCTCCAATCGTTACACAGTTCATGGAGTGGCCAGATAACGAACTGGGGCAGCTCCAATCGTTACACAGTTCATGGAGGGGCCAGATCACTAACTGGGGCAGCTCCGATTGTTACACAGTTCATGGAGTGGCCAGATCACGAACTGGGGCAGCTCCAATTGTTAAACAGTTCATGGAGTGGCCAGATCATGAACTGGGGCAGCTCCAATCGTTAAACAGTTCATGGAGTGGCCAGATCACGAACTGGGGCAGCTCAATCTTTATCCAGTTCATGTACTGGCCGAGTGTTTGCCCTCTCCGTGAAATGGACATGCAAATAGCAGGTTTGGTCTTAAGGTGGGGTGTAGGGGACAAAAGAAAAGGTAAGGTTTTTTCAGTTTTTATATCAAAATATTTTTGTGGCCAAAATGAATCAAATATGCCTATAGTAGCAACGTTTAGTTTAATTTTATTCACATGGTGATATCAACATTTGTTAAATATTTGTCACAAACATTGCGGCATTAGATGAGAAACTTTTTAAATGAACGGAAAATGTTTTCATCAAATTCCAGGACAGCCTTGACAGATATTTAACAACTGATGATATCATCAATAGAAGAAAATTAAACTAAACGATGCTACTGGAGCAATATTTTATTAGTTTTGGCAAAACAAAAAAAGTTTTGGTATAAAAACTGCAAAATCACTGGACTTTTCCCGCGTCCCCTACCACATCACCTTAAAGTTACTTTAACTTCCAATCGTTTTAAAATATCTAAGGTTAGGTTGAGTTAGGTTGGATTTGTTTAGTTTAATATCTTAAAATTAATTTCCGTTTAACTTGTGGTATAGAGTACAATAATAAGTTCACGAAATGGGGTGTAACACATACTTTTATAAAAGAAGCAGGTGTTTAGTATAAATTAAATATAGGGGAGGAAATCTACAGACTTAGAACTGTAAAGAATAAGATTGTTACACAAACTCACTGGAAGCCCGTCAATATGTTGAGCAGAGTGGATTTGCCCGCACCAGAAGGACCCATAATGGCGGTCAATTCTCTGTGCTGGAACTTCCCGCTCACGCCATGGAGAATCTGCTTCTTTTCTGGCAACAAAAAACGTTACAGGTCATAAAATATAGTTCATGAACACACAAAAATTATTCGTCAAGAAATATAAAATCAATGCCTGGTTCATATTCAATCTTTTACTAACCGTGTAAGATTTGGAAATTACTTTTTAACTTCTCTTAGATACAACCATTTTGCATTTTATAGGGATTTGGTATCAAAAGAAAATAATCGATTAGAGTAGATAGCGATATCGAACTTTTACTCGACAGAGTCGGTAATGAATGGGGGCTGAAGGAGGGTGATTTGAAAGGGAATCCAATAGGACAATCAGTGTGTTGGTTTGCCCATGTTGAGAGGATGATTGGGGAGCGAGTAACGAAGCAAATATATGAAGGTAGAGTATGTGAATAAAAAAGGAAGAGGTACGCCATTTAAAACGTGGTTAAATGCTGTAGACGAATGTGTGAAAACAGAACCATTAATGTTGACCACAAAGAAATATGTATGAATCTTCCAACCAAAATTAAGCTCCAGCTATCTTTTATTGGAAGTTTACCTTGATTTTATTAATAATGGACATTTGGAGCCTCTTTTAGTAAATATAAACATTTTTTGTGTGTTCAAAATGGATAAAAATTCATTGTATTATTTATTAATATCATCTATTAAAAGTGACACCTACAGATCACATGTCCTGACGTATGAATGAATACGTGAAAGTAGATCTAGTAATATATTTTAGCTGTCAGATATGTCCATTCTTAAAAAAAGGGGGAGGGGGTATAATATAAAGCCTAATTAGCCTGATCTGTTGAGCTCCATTTTGGTAAACAATTTGTTTTAAATATGTTCCAAATTAATTGGTTGTGCTTAGCTCGAGTTTTTAGGTTGTTTTACCTTGACGTTGACTAAATCCTGATCAGCGCTCACACATTGTGTTTCTTTGCGTTGTATCAAGGTAAAGATGCGTTCCCACGCGGGCGTTTTCTCCCGCACGAGTCGAATGAGCATGTGCTCACGCTAATGAGGCGGAAATTTGCTGTCACGGACGGCTATGTGTGCTCCTGTTGTGTTTAGCTACTCAGGTCATCCCCGTATTCACGGCGAACAGTTCGCTGTGATTTTGTGTTCAATATTACAATACGGCAGGTAGTTTCTGCATTGAAATGGAATAGTAAGAAGAAACGAAAAGAATTGGAGAGACGCTTTTATGTAAATCACTGTATAATTTCATTGTTAAATTTACTGGATTAATAAATTTTTTAAAATCACCAGAATGACACCTGAATACTTGAATTTTTAATAAACGCAGACGGGCACAAAATTGGGAGAAATAATACAACAATCAGATAGTCAGAACTTGTAAAGGACTGTCTCTCTAAGGATACCCAGGCGTCATCTTTCTGATGCCTGTTGAAACATGTACCATGTTGTGGATTCCACAACCTAGGGTACTTTCCATACTCGTGCATTGGCTCTATTCATTTTTCAGTGTTCCGTTCCATTGTCGAGCTGAACGGGCCCACCCAAAGTTAATATTCTATGTCAGATGCAGAGCACAGTGCGAACACCGTGGTAAGGGGGGAGGGGGGGGGCAGACTAGCGCTACGAACGCTGCGACAGAAACGCTACGAACAGAACCAAAGCACTGGTGGCCGCTATTCGGTGTCACGCTGGCGTACCAAACGCAGCTAGCTACCTTGGGCTCTTGTAGTTAGGGAAACTGTCGACTATGAGTGAAGATGAATGCGGGGAATGCCAGGCCTCCACCGTGGTTCGGATTCCACGTTAAGCTGTAGGTCCTCCATTTCATCTCACAATCACCCTACCATTACACATTAGCGTAAGTGCGTATAACCCGAACTGGTATTAAGACGTGGTGCTAATAATAATAATAATAATAATAATAATAATAATAATAATAATAATAATAATAATGAGTGAAGATGATCTACTGCACGCTCTTGCTGTATCAAGTTATCTGAAAAATATAAAAATTCGGAACTATGGTGTGCACCCTATAAACAGGGCTGTCCTTTGGACAGTTTCATACTTTCACCAAATCACGCGAACATCCAGACATATTTTTTGAGTATTACAGCATGAGTGCAACGAGATTCGCTCTACTGTGTTTCAAAGTAAAAGGAAATATTGAGAAGTAGTTGTGTAAAACAGCAGCAGCTACCTCCATCCACAGTTTTCCCTTGACATCCCTGTTCACGTAGTTTGTGTGTTTTAAATTCTACAGTGCTTCTCGTTTATGAACAATTTTGTGTCAAACATGGCTGCGGTCGACGCGCACACGGTTTCAAAACTGGAAAGATACTGCGACACGAACGTTAGCTTGTCTGACGCGGTACGGCTGATTATTACATAGAAAGCATTTCAAGTGATTGGCTGTCGCAACGGACAAGACAGTTTACAAAAC
>CABFOW010004608.1:2030-23755 GCA_902141385.1 Timema californicum | reverse complement strand
CTCGGTCCCGGCACAGATTTATCTGATTACCAAACCCTTCCTTCACCTCTGACAAGACATCTTGTGAATGTGGGGAATGCCAGGCCTCCACCGTGGTTCGGATTCCACGTTAAGCTGTAGGTCCTCCATTTCATCTCACAATCACCCTACCATTACACATTAGCGTAAGTGCGTATAACCCGAACTGGTATTAAGACGTGGTGCTAATAATAATAATAATAATAATAATAATAATAATAATAATAATAATAATAATAATAATAATAATAATAATGAGTGAAGATGATCTACTGCACGCTCTTGCTGTATCAAGTTATCTGAAAAATATAAAAATTCGGAACTATGGTGTGCACCCTATAAACAGGGCTGTCCTTTGGACAGTTTCATACTTTCACCAAATCACGCGAACATCCAGACATATTTTTTGAGTATTACAGCATGAGTGCAACGAGATTCGCTCTACTGTGTTTCAAAGTAAAAGGAAATATTGAGAAGTAGTTGTGTAAAACAGCAGCAGCTACCTCCATCCACAGTTTTCCCTTGACATCCCTGTTCACGTAGTTTGTGTGTTTTAAATTCTACAGTGCTTCTCGTTTATGAACAATTTTGTGTCAAACATGGCTGCGGTCGACGCGCACACGGTTTCAAAACTGGAAAGATACTGCGACACGAACGTTAGCTTGTCTGACGCGGTACGGCTGATTATTACATAGAAAGCATTTCAAGTGATTGGCTGTCGCAACGGACAAGACAGTTTACAAAACTGTCGCAGCGTTCCGAAGGCTAATCTGTCCCAGGCCTAACCGTCCTCACTGAACGTACACGCACAACTGATTTCCTTTAGAGCAAGTGCACTTTACCGACGACCGATAGATAACACGTGAAGTGTTCGTGAGTATGCGTGCACGCTCATTAGTTGCAGAGAAACACGTTCAAACTGGTACAATGTATCATGTTCACGCACGCTCATTAGTTGTGGAGAAACACGTCCAAACTGGCACATTGTCTCATGTCTGCTCACGCTCATTCGTTGAGGAGAAACACGTCCAAACTGGCACATTGTCTCCTGCTCACGCACGCTCATTAGTTACGGAGAAACACGTCCAAACTGGCATATTGTCTCCTGTTCGCGCACGCTTATTAGTTACGGAGAAACACGTCCAAACTTGCACATTGTCTCCTGTTCGCGCACGCTCATTAGTTGCGGAGAAACACGTCCAAACTGTCATATTGTCTCCTATTCGCGCACGCTCATTAGTTACGGAGAAGCACGTCCAAACTGGCACATTGTCTCCTGCTCGCGCACGCTCATTAGTTACGGAGAAACACGTCCAAACTGGCACATTGTCTCCTGTTCGCGCACGCTCATTAGTTGCGGAGAAACACGTCCAAACTGGCACATTGTCTCCTGCTCACGCACGCTCATTAGTTGCGGAGAAACACGTCCAAACTGGCACATTGTCTCCTGCTCGCGCACGCTCATTAGTTACGGAGAAACACGTCCAAACTGGCACATTGTCTCCTGTTCGCGCACGCTCATTAGTTGCGGAGAAACACGTCCAAACTGGCACATTGTCTCATGTTTGCGCAGGCTCGTGCGGGAAAAACACTCAAGTGGAGACGCACCTTCACACTATACCAACTTTTTTAAAAAGATGATCTTAATCCCATTATAAAAAATAAATGGTTCACTGCACCGCACAGACTTTATTGCTACTTTACCTAATAATGGAGATATTTACCCAAAACTCTTGAAATAAGATAGTAAACATTTCTGCAGAAACATTATGGAAAAAAGATCATAAATGTCATAATATACAATGTTACAGAAACAAACTACCCTTAGTTATAAGGTTATATTGATAATTAAAAAAAGGAGCCTTATGAAAACCATAGATACCAAGCTACAGCCCAACCGGTAAAATGGTTTCAGCTCTGAGATATAGAAAAATGAGAGACTTCATCGCGGAAACAACTTTTTCTGGTTCAGGAGATAAAGAAAATAAATTTCCACTAAACCTAGAATTAGTTTTTTTTCAATCATGATAATTACACTCCCCAATGAGTCCCAGGAACACAAAGAAAATATCTACACGAACAAATAATTTCACAGACCTAGTTTGTCCTTGAACCTTCTTTCCGAGTCTTTAACATCCGGGGAACCAGTTATGAATTTTAATACCGACAATACAATGATTTACGGTGAGTCAAGTGTTTCGATACTATACTATTATCTACGAGTAGGTAAGTTTCATTTAAATCTACATTTATGAACCTTTGACGATTAATAGTTAGCCAAAAACTACTCACAGGCTACCACCCATGACCTTCCTACCGACCAGCAATTTACATGTTAACATCTATACGCCCATTAAGTTGACGACTTGCGTCACAGCCTGCTTCCTTTCTGTTGAACATAATATATTAAATCATGTGCGCACGTAAGCAAAGGCATCAGTCTCGTCTAGTTGGGTTTTATATGTGAATGGGATGTCGGGTTTTCAAGGCCGTAGCCAGTAAATAATTTCAAGGGGTGTTTGGTGAGCACATTCCCAATTGCCGGAGGATAGAAAAAAACACAATAAATGAGTTATCTGAAGTGTTTTTTTTATCAATATAGTCTCCTGACTGCTGAAGGCTAGGAAAAATTCTAAATGAATTTTAAACACCTCTAGAAGCTATATTAAGTTTATTTTTAAATGGTAAATCAGCCACCTAACTACCGGAGGCTAGGAAATTCTAAATTTTTAACACCTCTAAAAGCTCTGTGAAGTTCTTTGTACTTGTAACTTAATTTTGATATTGTTTGAACCATAAATAAAGCCATATATATTTTGTTCATAAAATTTCGGGTGAGAGAGGTCTGAACCCCTAACCCCCCCTCCCCTGACCACGGCCTTGCCAGTTGGGTATAATGAAGGTTTTTTTTAGCCTGAGTATTTTTTCACGCTTTCTTCTCTCAAATGTTAGTACACTTCCTCTAAATTCAGCTTTCCTCCTCTCTACTTGTGTATTCCTACGTCCACCGAGCAGAACTGAAATGCGGTCACGTGACAAGCTATAAACCAAACACAAGAAATCGGCGCGAGCTGAGTAGGTTGTCCTGTTACCAGTAGAAACAATCTCAGCTTTGTCCGCACTTCTCTAGAATATCTGCGCGGTAGAATTTCAAAACCAGCAGAAACAATCCGCGCACTTGCCTACAAATCAATATACAATAAGATGGATGCGTTTATATTTGAGAATTTATTTGAAATCCCTCGTAAAGTAAAAATTATGTATGTCATTCTCAATCTGTATTGATTTGTTTCACTACACATCACAATACTTAGAAAGTATCCATCATGATAGTCAACTACAACGATTTGATTATCCACTATAACAATAAATATAATTCGAGTTTGTGTTACAAAGCATCACGGGTCAACATCCCCATTTCTGTGGGAATTTCTGCGCCACTAAAGTGGATTCTGCTTTCAATTTTCGGTGAACGTTTGAAGAGAGCTTAAAGCAGCCGCACCCGCCTCTCGTGTTAAAGAGGAAAGCTCACTGCTAGTTCTTAAATTTCTTAAAAAATTTCTGTTGTGAAAGTATCAAAAATATTAGTGTATTTGTTAGGGGAAGGCTAAATCTATAACTTTTTTTTTATCATCAAGCGTAGTCTCATAGCTTCACAAATTTAAAAAGTCGTTGAAAATGAGCTAATGTCACATTTTCATACAAAAAAAAATTAATAGCACCCATACTATAGGGTTGTTAAGGATAAAGAAACCTGTTGGAATCCTTCTAATTTATTTTGGGGTTCTTCTGTCCCGGCACAGATTTATCTGATTACCAAACCCTTCCTTCACCTCTGACAAGACTGTGTATTAATCACAACTTGTGAATGTGTAGAATGCCAGGCCTCCACCGTGGTTCGGATTCCACGTTAAACTGTAGGTCCTCCGTTTTCATCTCACAGTCACACTACCATTACACATTAGCGTAATTGCGTATAGCCCGAATGGGTAGTAAGACGCGGTGCTAATAATAATAATAATAATAATATTTTGAGATAAAGTATTACTGAATTAATGTTGCGTTAGAACTGAATGTCTGCGCGGAAATGTCTCACTTAGCGAGGCGCCCCCCTTAACCTGTTAGTATCAACACATGGATAATCCGGATGGTTAGTAAGACATGACTTGCATACACACACACACACACACACACACAAAAGGTTCTATTTGAGTAAATATTTGCATTGGCCATGACAATAGTTGGCCTTTACTGTCAGTTCATAAGTCACCCAAACGTATTTCCTTGTGCGTACGCCTGCATCACAGATAGCCTTTCTCATTAAAAAGTAAGGACAAATTACATCATTTGTCAAAGTGATGAAAAAAAACCCAGCACATTCGTCAAGCGGAATAAATCTGTGAGTTTTTAGATATTTTTCAACTGTAATAAAAGTTCTAAGTTATCATGAATAGTTTGTACAAATGTATTGATTTATTTTACCTTATTTTTTATTATACATCTTTAAACGACATTGTTATACAGTCCCATTTGAATATAAAGAACCTTATCCGATAGAGAACTAAAATACTAATTCTACTTTTACTATTTATACGCCTATTCACGAGATCTTTAGTTGTCACTCTTGATAAATATTATTAGTATGAAACCTTAAATCAATCGGTAGCGTGTCTGACTATTGACCTAAGGGTCCCGAGTTCGATTCATGGCATGACCGTAAAATGTAACATTGGTGAAATGAGGGTTTCCCCTGTCACAGTGATAAATTATCGTCTGAGGGGGTGGATGTTGTGTCTGCTCTATATTTAAGTTAGTTTATAAGTCGTGTGTTGATATAATCAATCGGTTTAGAAAGTGCACGTTAAATACCTCAATTAAATGATGTAATGAAATGACAGATATTATCAATATCTATGAAATATCACTAAAAGTAAAACACAATATTATCAATGTTGGCCGCATAAATTATATTTGTATTTTCTAAAAGTCCCTTTCTATTAAAATTGAACTGTAGTTTGTTTACGTCTAGTTTTCCTTTTATAACAGTTCAAAATTTCGGTAACCATTTGCATTTTCCTCACAAAGATATTTTGTAATTTTTACTTATAGTCAATTCACAAATATTTTCAAAAATGACCAAATATGCGTGAGGGATGATTGCCGAGTTATTTCTAGCAATTTTTCAACTGCCAATAAAGGCCAAAGACAAAGATACCGTGAAAGGAGTTTTTTTATCTGATAAACTAATTTTGAAAATTGTGTATCAAGCAGAAAGAAAAATATTTATATAATCAATGTTGGAAGCAAAAAATAAGTTTGTATTTTCCAAAATGCCTTTCTTATGAAAATCTGATTTTTAGCGTTATTTTCTTGAGCTAGTTCCATCGGGACCTCTGGGTGTTGCGGAAAATATATCGACACTTTACTAATGTTGATAATTTATTTCGATATTAATCGATATTTTTGTTTCGATACTTTTACTTAAACTGATGTTGCTCCATACAGGCCTGACGACAGGAGATTTTTTATATGTAATTACCCGCCTCGGTGGCGTAGTTGGCTAACGCGCTAGTCGTGTTGAGCTCGACTGCTGAGGATGGGGAGATCGAGGCTCGAATCTCGGTCGGGTGAACTGGGGGTGGTTTTTCCTAAATGGTTTTCCACTCTCCCTCCACGCAAATGCGGGTTTACTTCCTTTAATTCAACCTTCCCAATTCCTAATCTATTAGAGTAATTAGTACTTAAAGCGTATAACCCGAACGGGTAGTAAGACGTGGTGCTAAATATTATTATTATTATATGTAATTTTCAGATCAAATAACTTAACTTAAGAATGTGTTAAATGTAGATTTGGTAACTTTTTATAGATGTCGGATAGATAAAGCACATTCGTTATAAAATTGGTGTATGTTCCTGGGAGAGAAGACCATCATTTGGGGGGCGGGGGGTGATCCTATTACCCTCGGTGGAGATTTGAACCCCGACCTGGAAAACCATCCTAGACGGGCGTGGCGTTTAGTCCGTCCGTGCACCCAATGGTGATGATTTTAATAACAAGGATATTAGATACAAGATTACTCTCAAACCAAAAATTGCATCCAACGGAAGGCTTTATTAATTTTTCACAAAGAAATTGGGACAAGTAATTTTTAATTTTAAAACACTTTTTTTAAGCACCTCGTCTTACCACCCGTTAGGGCTATACGCACACGTACTTATCACGGAAGGTTGAATTTAGATCAAGTGTACCCCTATTTGCGTGAAGAAAGTGGAAAACCATTTGTAAAAATAAAAAAAACTCATTACACCCGACCAGGATTCTATCCCCGATCTCCCCGCCATCTGCAGTCCAATATATTGCGAGGGTAACGTCTTGGACCAGGGGTGCGCAACCTTTTTAATTATTATTATTAGCACCGCATCTTACTACCCGTTCGGGCTATACGCACATACGCTAATGTGTAATGGTGGGGTGGTTGTGAGATGAAATGAAGGACCTACAGATTAACGTGGAATCCGAACCACTTTGGAGGCCTGGCATGCAACCTTTTTAATATCTGATTGCTACTTGTATTTTGACTGATCAATGGTGGGGCGTAAGGTGATTCTCCCCCCCTCTTCCCCCTCCTATACTTCGTCTCCCACCTGTCTAACTTTCCCCTCTGATCCTAATTTTAACGGGCGCACTCGAATTACGGAATAAAGTATACCTGTCCGCCGGTCCACACGAATTGCGAAACAAACTGTAATCCCGTTCAACTCCTAACCACTAAACTAACCTAACCTAACCTAACCTAGCCTCCATGCTCCCATTTTGGACAAAGTCATTATAAATTTAATTTTTACCCCGCAGCAGGGTATTAACGAACTCGGATGAGTTGTTCCGCAATTTGTGTGGACCGATTTTAACAAGACACCAATAAATTATAGTGAGAAATGATACTTGAAAAGCATACTTGCGGGACATATTAATTATTATTATTATTATTAGCACCGCGTCTTACTACCCGTTTGGGTTGTACGCACTTACGCTAATGTGTAATGGTAGGGTNGTACGCACTTACGCTAATGTGCAATGGTAGGGTGATTGTGAGATGAAATGGAGGACCTACAGTTTAACGTGGAATCCGAACCACGGTGGAGGCCTGGCATTCCCCACATTCACAAGATGTCTTGTCAGAGGTGAAGGAAGGGTTTTGTAATCAGATAAATCTATGCCGGGACCGAGGATTGAACCCCGGCCGCCAGCACAGATGTCTGACACCTTACCTCTATACCGCCAGGTCACCGACATATTAATAAAAACTTACACAACTACTCAGCTATTGATTTAAAAAAAAACATACCTCTAAAAAAAAGTTTGAGGTCATAAAAGCAATAGCTATTAAATTCCAAAATAAAAATGTCAATCTGTAAAGAAACACGTTTAAAAATACCAACACACAATTGCTCTAAAATTATTCATTTGATAGAACACAGATGTTTACAAAGAGAAAACATTAATATGGTTTACCTATATTTGGCCTAAGGAGAGACTTGACATGTTTGTTTTTTTATTAGTCGGTCCATATTGGGTTCAATGTTGGGAGGACCCAGCAATTTGCGAGATTCCTTCTAAAGGTCGATCAGCCAGACGGGAACGATCTCTTGATTTGATTTGTTTTATCAAATAAAATGACCGTTCACAGAATAAGTGCTTCCAAGTAGTGTTTCCGTTTTTAGCGCATGATTTGCTCAACGCTTCCATTTCTATAAATTAAAAAAACATTAGAGCAACTTCTGAAAATTTTACCTTCAATTAAAAAATATATTTAAGAACAATTAGCTCCATCTTGAAATCGGGTGATGCAAAATCAAAGAATTTGATGCTCTGGGTGGATTCCCCAAAACAATTTTTAATTATGTAGACCTATCGCGGGCCGCATAAATTGAGGCTAAGGGCCACGGTTTGTGCACAGCTGCCTTAAACCATGCTGCCAACAAAGTAGATTTTAAAATGATTTGTTACAGTTTTTTTAACGTGGTAAAATAGTTTTGCTGGTCTCAATTCCACTGTTTCCTGATGAAAGCCACAGAAAACAACGGAACGATGTTAAGGGATGACTCCCATACGGTCTGCTTGGTCTCATATTTTCTTCGCGTCGTCCCTGTAGAGAAGGTTGAGTCCATTTCCTCCCCTGTTTTATGACTTTTGCACAGATCAACTTTTCATTGCCCGTATGATTGACCGATTCGTTCCAAACAAGTCTCCCTCAACACTGGTTCTCGCTGTATCCTTATCAAAGTGTTTAACCCCCCTTAGCTATATCGATAGCGTGTCTATATCATAAGCTACAGAAGCCCCATGGCTTCTTTGGTGCTGACTGACAGCTGACAGCTGACAGCTAAAAGCTTTGAAAAGTTACCAGACCAAATTATGTATCCCTACGCCAAACCATATGATCTGCAAAAACATGTGTTTAGCAGCTGTCACTTCTGATGGTCAAAATTTAGGTATTATACCTAAATGTTTACTGTCAGAAGTCGGCTTTGAGCTATCAATCAGCACCAAAGAAGTCATGGGGCTACTGTAAGAGTCCTGGGTTAAGTTCCCGGCATGGCAGAAAAATGTATATAATTAGTGTCATTGGGGATTTATATTTTGAAATAATTATTAATATTCTGAAAAATTGAAAAAATGACACCTGGACACGGGAATCGAACCCGGGACCTTTGGATTAGTATGGTAATGCTCTAATCACTGAGCTATCTAGGAATCATCCCGTACGTAGGTTTAAACGCGCTCTTAATGACCGTAGCTATTATATTAATCTGTTACTACGTTATCAAGAATAAAACCGGTCTGACTCGATAATTGTGGGGTTGGGTAATACGACGACGCAGTTGAACCTTAAAGGCACTCAAACCTGTATCGGCGCAAACCAGTACACTGAAGGGAACAAAGACAGTTGAATGTGATCTTGACCATGCGTACAAAATGTTTCAAACAACTCCGCTGCGGCTAAGGTAAGGCTTTATTCACGCGTTCGCAGAAAATAGAAAGCAGAATCTGCCTCGGTGGCGCAGCGATTCACACGCTGTCTGTTGACCCATGATGTATTGCAATGCTAACTTAAATCAGCTGATTATCAAAATATCTTATTTTCTAGTGGATAAACATTTATTTTAGATCATTCCCCCGATGGATGTTTTAAAATTATAACGCTGTCTCGTGGCACAATCCAATACATCGATAAACTCACTTTACACCAACAGGTTATTTCAAATCTCCTCACAACGGCCAACGAAGCTGTCTGATTGCTTCTAGCTGTAGAGCGCATGCGTTGATAAATGCGCATGCGCACTGATTTGAGATGGTTGGTTCTGAGATTTGATTGGTTCTCTTGTGCCGAACATCTCAGGCATAAAGGATGAAGTAGAGGTGAGTTGAACTTTAGTGGAACAGCTCGCGCCGATGAGGTCGACATCTTGTGATTGGCTTAGAGCTCGTCACGTGAGCACGTTTCTGTTCTCTGCTAGTTTTTCAGCGAGCGTGTGAATCAACAGTAGCTCTAACCCGATTTTGGTAGGAACTTCGTTCTGGAAGGAATTTTATCCTATCAAAGTACCACAATACAGTAAGATTATGGTACGAAACAAGGCCTTCCAGAATGGTATTTATACCAAAATCAGCTTATACAAACTCATTTTCATAAGAAATGCCTTATTTGGCAGTTACAAATGTTACTAGATCTACTTTCAAGTATTCGTACGTCAAGTCGTGTGATTTGTAGTCCTCACGTGTGATAGATATTATCAATACCCATAAAAAAAACACCAATAAAATGGTAAAAAGTTCTCATTGTTGATTGCAAAAAATATATTAGTATTTTCTAAACGTTTCTTCCTACTAGAATCCTACTTTATTATATATACTATACCCTTACCCCNATTAGCACCGCGTCTTACTACCCGTTCGGGTTATACGCTAATGTGTAATGGTAGGGTGATTGTGAGATGAAATGGAGGACCTACAGTTTAACGTGGAATCCGAACCACGGTGGAGACCTGGCATTCCACACATTCACAAGATGTCTTGTCAGAGGTGAGGGAAGGGTTTGGTAATCAGCTAAATCTGTGCCGGGACCGAGGATTGAACCCCGGCCGCCATCACAGAAGTCTGACACCTTACCCCTAGACCACCAGGTCACCACTACTCTCGAAATAGACTAGAGCTGGAACCATATTACCGATCGAGCTAAAACTTGCTTAATTTAAGGTTCCCCCAAAGGGCTTTTGGAACTAAATATATAACCCCAAAGTTAATGGTAGTCTACAAGGGTGAAAAGAGATCCAAATTGATTTTCTCAAAATTAACTCTGACGATCTTGATTGAATTTCATATCCAAGCACTGTTTGACATTACAGACAAAATAACAATCCTCATTTCTCAAAGAAAATTAATTCTAGGGTAATTTATATTGGCGGTAATTCCTAATTTTGATCATATCCCTTTAACCCTTTCATACAGGAAATGGTTTATCATTGCAGGGTTGTGCTGTTATTAAAAAAAAATTATTTGAAATATATTTCTATAAAACTATAATTTCTGATTGGGGATGTTACTTTTCTTTTAATTGAAGTCTAGGAAATTGATTATCATGCTCTTAGATGAACAGATATGTTACTTTTTACTCAATAGGTTCCCGTAACAGTGTATATTATTTCATTTAGGCTCTTTGGTGGAATGTTTCAGTAACGATGTATATTATTATTTTCGTTTCACATATCTCACAAGTAATTAAAACAATTTTTAGGCAAAGATGTTAGAAAGTTTGTATTGTGCCCCGCGGCCCCGTGGTGTAGTGGGCAGCGAGCTTGGCTACGAGCCTAGAGGTCTCAGGTTCAACTCCCAACTGATGCATAGGGTATTCTTTACAAAACAGGTACTACCCCAACGGTCGCCAGGGTTTGGTTAGCTAAGTCAAGTTGGGTTTAAGTATTTCCACTGATTTCACACCCTCATACTCACTCTCACTATCACCCTCATAATCACTGTCAACCTCACTATAACCCTCATAATCACTATCACCTTCATACTCACGATCACCCTCATATTCACTATCAACTTCATACTCACTATCCCCCTCATAATCACTATCACCCTAATAATCACTATCACCCTTACTATCACCCTCATAATCACTATCACCTCCATACTCACTATCACCCTCATACTCACTATCACCTTCATACTCACTATCACCCTCATAATCACTATCACCCTCATAATCCCTATCACCCTCATAATCACTATCACCCTCATACTCACTATCCCCCTCATAATCACTATCACCCTAATAATCACTATCACCCTTACTATCACCCTCATAATCACTATCCCCTCCATACTCACTATCACCCTCATAATCACTATCACCTCCATACTCACTATCACCCTCATAATCACTATCACCCTCATACTCACTATCACCCTCATACTCACTATCACCCTCATAATCACTATCACCCTCATAATCACTATCACCATCGCCTCATCTCATCGGGACATGGAAAGACCCTCCACGGAAAGGATTCACTAAAAATACATTAGTACGTCACCTGGACAGCGGTAAATTAGTACCTACTAATCTTTCCACTACTGGGCTACGACAAATGTATTCCTGACACACATTATCAATTAACGTACCATTTATTATTCGATTCTTGGAAATATCTTCTATTATTATTATTATTGTACATGGTATTAATCCTCAAAAAAATAATTTGGTCCCTTCTTTTCAATCCACTCGCCACCCCAAAGATCCAGCCATTTGACAGGGCTTACATAACAGCCTTAATAAATACTTTTTAACATTCTCGTCGTGTAAATGCATTAAATTATCCTCTCTCTGTTTTAGGAAAGCAAATATTGACCTACTTAACACAGTATCTGAGTAAAAGATTTTACAAACGCTATTCTTTATTGTGTGGACTTGCTCCATTCTTGTTCTGATGAGCTTGTCAGATCTTCTTGATATGTCCTCTCAATGTACGTGTGTCTTCCGTTCTTGTGAGCTCGAAATGTAACCGAGACATCCAAAGGACTTTTATTTTTCCTCCCAAACTAACGAGCCCATTTATCAGGTTCATATCTCCTTGTTACTTACGTCATTCGGAAAATGTCATGTCCCCAATCTCAACAAAGAACATGGAATTCGAGTGTGTGGAAACTTGTTATCAAAACCTTTTTTTATGTGTGTGTGTGTTTGTAAAATTACTCAACCAGCTGCAATCAAGTTAGCTTGTTTTATTCAAGGTTTTCCACTTTTTAAGGGGGCATATTCTTATATAGTAAGTAAACTTTACAAACAAGTGCAGACATAAAATACTTGTAAAACCAATTGTCTTCGCCTACCTTCTACTGATGCTTCGCTTCTTATTCCCATATTCACACTAAGAGGCTTGGGAAGGTTAGGATTTTTTTAAACATGTACACCATATTTGCGTGGAGGGAGAGTGATAAATCATTTAGATGAAACTGCCCTTTGTACTCCCGTCCAGGTGGGTTTAATTTTAGAAAAAGTTTACTGGTATTAGCTTGGAGGGTGACCTGGTGGTCTAGGGGTAAGGTGTCAGACTTCTGTTCTGGCGGCCGGGGTTCAATCCTCGGTCCCGGCACAGATTTATCTGATTGCCAAACCCTTCCTTCACCTCTGACAAGACATCTTGTGAATGTGGGGAGTGCCAGGCCTCCGCCGTGGTTCGGATTCCACGTAAAACTGTAGGTCCTCCATTTCATCTCACAATCACCCTACCATTACACATTAGCGTAAGTGCGTATAACCCGAACGGGTAGTAAGACGTGGTTATAATAATAATAATAATAATAATAATAATAACAATAGCTTGGAAAAAGGGTGGTGATATCAAAGGAATCACGTAAGTTTTTTTATTCAACACCTCAATTTATTTGTTCCCTATCTTTTTATGTATTAACTTTTTTTTTTAGATTATTCATATAAACTTCAAATTTGTCGAAACATGTCGAAAGAGTAAAATTCAGAAGTACTTCGATCAACCTGTAAATTAGAAAATCATGAGACAACTTCGTCGCACAAGATAATACTTTGATGTTATAATTAGACTCATAATATTTGGAAAATTATCAAATATTTCCATCAACTTTTTATATGACTGCAAAGTTAAAACTGTATAGAAAAAAATAAATCAAAACTTAGGGTAAAACATTTCTAGTCAACTTGATGTATATCTTAACTTATTATTTTTTGTAATCATAAATATCCTTTGATTCCAAAACATTTGTTAATAAATTTGACATATTTTATTGGTTTATCACAGTTTTAAACAAAACTAATAAAATCATATTAATTTAATTATTAATGATAGCTCATATTTTCTAATGTTCAACTAAACATTTTATAATTAATCACTTTTTAATACGTTTCACATTATTTTATGGTCACTATCTTTCCGGTATAATTATTGTTAATTATGGTATAATTTATGTAACATAACATCTCCATTTCAATAATCTTCAATCAAATCCATCATTATTATAAATTTTACTCGTTTCACATAAATTAACATTTTTTTATTTATAAAAATTAAAATATTAATGAAATGACAAAAAACTATCAGAACCGTTTGAAATGTCAATTGAATTTTTTTGCATATGTATGTATATATATATATATATTTATTTATTTATTTATTTAATATTCAAAAGTAGTGCCTATTTTAACTAGCTTATAAAATGAAATTAATAATTAAATGTAAAATAGTTTCAAGAAAACCCGTTCATCTAGCAGTTATTACGTAAGAATCTAAAGTTAACCTGACCAAACTGGCATTTCAAGTGGGTTTTTTTTCATTCCATGTGAACATATTTAGACCATGCTTCAAGTGTGAGAAAAACACAGGACGTAGAGAAAATCTAACTATAGGAACGCATCTCAAAGCCGATTAACCGGGATATTAAATACACGATTAATCGTATACTCGGACCAGAAAACTTATCATAGTGAGGTTTTATGCATTCTTCACTTGACAACAGTAAAATGGGAATCAGTTGAAGCATTTTATTTTTATTTTCTCGCAATCCTCTGGGTAGAACAAGTACATAAATATGGTAATCGCAACAAAAAAAAAAGAGAGAGAGATTTTGATAGATATCGACATTTCTTGGCCCATTAAAGTGTTTTTTTTACGATGCCGTCATCTGTCTTTGTGTCTGTTCCTCGACCTTGAGCCGAAAAAAAATATTTAACAATCGGGCTAAAACTTGGTTTCCATAAGGTTCCCCCGAGGAACCCTAAAATTATGGATAGTTTATTGAAGGGAAAAAAAGAGAAAATAATCGATTTTTTTTATATCCGATACCCGCCTCGGTGGCGTAGTTGGCTAACGCGCTTGTCGTGTTGAGCTCGATTGCTGAGGACGTGGAGATCGAGGTTCGAATCTCGGTTGGGTGAACTGGGGGTGGTTTTTCCTAAATGGTTTTCCACTCTCCCTCCAAGCAAATACGGGTTCACTTCCTCTAATTCAACCTTCCCAATTCCTAATCCATTAGAGTAATTAGTACTTAAAAGAGTATAATCAGAATGGGTAGTAAGACGCGGTGCTAAATATTATTTTAATATTTATATCCTATCTAACTATTTTGATCACATCTCGTATCTAAACATTGTTTGACATTACAAACAAAATTGAAACACTCATTTTTCCATAAAAATAAATTTGAGGGTACCACTTTACATTAGCAGAAATTTCCAATTTCGATCACATCACCACAACTGCCCGAGATACAATCTTAGTTTATCGTTCAAAACTGTAATAATATTAAAACTAAAAAAACTTTTATTTGAAATATATTTTTATAAAACTAATAGTTTATGAGATATTGGCAAATGATTTTTTTAAATAGAGGTCTGGGAATTTGATTATTATGCTCTTTGGTGAAAAAAGGGGCTACTTTTTCCTCAATATGTTCCTGTAACAGTGTATATTATTTCAGTTTTACTCTATGGTGCAAAAATGTATATTATTTTGATTCACATACCTTACGAGTTTTGAGTAAATATCTCCTATTTTAGGCATAGTAATTAATAAATATAATTGATTTCATTTCTAAAATTTTTATCTTATCAATTTTATCGTTTTAGAAAAATGGCGAAATGGTTTTGCTCGTCTCAATTACTCCACTGTTTTCTAAGGCTGGGTTTATATGTATTAATAATACTTAAATATTAGTAAATAGTGTTTATCACAACGGTAGTAATTAGTGTCTTACTTAAATCGATTGTGTTTGATAGAAATTGGCCTAGCCTCTTTTCTCTACTTGATGAATTTCTAAAAATACTTCCCTTAAGGTGGGATGGAAGGGGACGCGAGAAAAGGCAACTGTTTTTGCATTTTTTATGTCAAAACATTTTGTTGGCTAATTGTTGCTCCAGTACAAACAAAGAGTTTAATTCTTTCCATCCGGTGATATCAACAGTTCCTGAATATCCATCATGAGCATAGCAGCATTAGATGATACACTTTTTAAATAAAGAGAAAAAAAAATTGGCATTAATTTCCAGGACACCCTTGACAGATATTCAACAACAGTTGATATCACAATGTGAAGAAAACTAAACTCTATTTTTCTAAGCAGAAATATTTGATTTATTTTGGCAAAAAAAAAATGGTTTGCCATAAAATCTGCAAAAATACTGAAGTTTTCTTACATCACCTTCCATACCACCTTAAGGGTTACCTCAAAAACCCATGTTAATTAAACTGTAAATCTCGAGACATAAAATAAACCTAATTTAAGTTTTACCTGTATTATTCAAACAAACCCATTTCCCGTTTTATTTTCAATAATTTAATGCAGTCGTAGAAATGGACTCTAAAACAAAGAAAATTGGTTTATAACAAACCAGTATGGCTACTACAAGGCATTTCAAACATGAAAACACAAGCTGATTTCCGTCTGTTGTGTTAGCTGGCATTTAATTGGCTAGAGTTTCTCCTCGCATTCTCATTGGCTGATACAAGAGCTGTATATACTCAAGTGCATGAATAACGCATATAAAGTTTAAGTTAGATTAACTTAATGTTTGATTTTTGCTATAGGTTATCCATGAATATAAAACCAACCTAAGAAATACTAGAGAAAACCGGACCGTGATTCGATGCCTGGATATAGCTGCAGTGCCTAACTAAGCTACGCGCTGGCTGAAAATAGAACGTCAGCAAATGCTCATACAAGGGAGCGCAATAATTGTTGCCAACCGGACTTGGTAACAGTTACTATTTTTGTCCTGCTAAATTTCACTAAAGGAATCCGGTTTCGCTGGACATTTATAGCGTATCTTGTTCAATCCCTGCACCTGTAGGTCATTCAGAGAGTACCACACCTTGTTTGATGCCCGCAACAGCCAGGACATTCAGGGATTATTACCCCCTGTTTGACGCTTGTATCTGTATGCAATTCAGAGAATATGTCTCCCTATTGATTTTATCGAACAAGCCAGAAGCAACACGCCGTGTCGACCAAGGTCTATCGGTAGGCTAAAACAAACAATATAACTCTAATCACATATCTCACTATATTTTATTTTCGAAATTGATGAGAATACAGAGAATGAACTAGTTATTCTCGCTATGGTTTGTAAATTTTTATTCGTATTTACTTTGCGATTAGTCCTTTGAATCATGTTCATTAAATTTGATTCAAACTAAATATGTAGAAAAGCCCCGCTACGATGGATAGCAATCAAATTTTTAAGCTTTTTTTTTCCATCCCAACCTCTTAAACCAATCTTACTGAATTAGATTTTATAACTTTGAGATAAGGTTATTTCTATTCCCTTCTGACTAAAATCACTCTTTAAACTGTAAAGTAAAAGGTGTAAAGTACTTTATGTTAAGAATTATGTGATGGCCATATCATTATTAGAGTCTTGAGATTTCTCTTTTGATTTCTAGTTGAAATATCCCCTGTAATTTTTCCTTGGATTTAAAGTTAAAATATCTCATATTTTCTCTTTGGATTTCAAGATGAAATATCCTCCTGTAATTTTCCCTTGGATTTAAAGTTGATATATCTCCTATTTTTTCTTTGGATTTCAAGATGAAATATCCCCTGTAATTTCCCCTTGGATTTAAAGATAAAATATCTCATATTTTCTCTTTGGATTTCAAGATGAAATATCCCCTGTAATTTTCCCTTGGATTTAAAGTTGATATATCTCCTATTTTTTCTTTGGATTTCAAGATGAAATATCCCCTGTAATTTCCCCTTGGATTTAAAGATAAAATATCTCATATTTTCTCTTTGGATTTCAAGATGAAATATCCCCTGTAATTTTCCCTTGGATTTAAAGTTGATATATCTCCTATTTTTTCTTTGGATTTCAAGATGAAATATCCCTAGTAATTTCTACTTGGATCTCACGTTGAAATATCTTCTATAATTTCCCCTTTGATTTGAAGTGGAAATTTTTCCTTCGTTATCAAGTTAGACATAATACTAATTAACACAATATATTCATAGAGAATAACCATTGTTAACGAGATTGAAGACGTCAGTATTGTAATATATGTAAGAAAATAATCACAGGGCTGTACAAGATCGATTGCTTAGGATTTTAAATTAAAATCATTTGGGATGAGCTAATAAACGAAACTTTTTTTGAGTGGCCAGCGTTTTGAAACGTATAACCAGATGATAAAACTATATAAATACGTCATTTGGCCAAGGTTCAAAAAAATATCCCTGACAAATTTTGTGAAAATTGTTTCTCACATTTCTCAGTAATCACGGGACAAAGTTATATACGAAATACCGAACAATCGAGTTAAAACCGGACCTCACTCTTCTCGGTTGAATAAAAAAGAATTGTTTAAGAAATATTGATTTTATTTTCATCATCATACACGTCTAGGATTACGATTTTATTTATCCTGTTCAGTCTCTAGGAATCTGATCCTTCCAGCGTATTCTGGGTCGCTCATGTATATATTTGCAATGAAACGCAGATTGGTTTCATTCTTAAGGTGGGGATGTAAAGATCGTGAGAAAAAGAACAACGTTTTTACAATGTTTATTAAAAAAAATTAGGCCTAAAATAATCAAACAATGCTCTAGTAGAAACAACAAATTTAATTTTCTTCACAAGGTGATATAAACAGTTGTTAAATATCTGTCATGAACCTAGCAGAATTAGATTAAAAACTTTTTAAATTAAGAAAAAAAAAGTTGTTATTAAATTCCAGGATACCCTTGACAGATATCAAGGAACTGTTGCTATCACCACGTGAAGAAAATTAAACTCTGTTTCTACTAAACAAGTTTTTAATTTATTTTGATATAAAACTAGCAAAACACTGATCTTTTCTTGAACCCCTACACTCCCATATTAATAGACGATTATGCTGTTGGTCTCTGTGTGTATCAATTGTTCCAAGTGAACTTTGTAATTTTTTTCTCTGACTGAATGTCCTAATTTATTTTATGATCTGATAAACTTAATAGTTTCATTTCAGCTGCTTCTAATCTTTGGTGTTTTTGCTTAGTACCCAATTTTCTGCACCATATAAACTATATTGAAACTGCCAAGATTTATAAAATTGTATTATAGTTTCCTTTATTATTATTATTACTATTATTTAGTAATGTGCATTTCATTGTGTCCAATAGCTGTAGGAATTTCAAGAATTTTATTTCTTGATCCTTCGGTCAATCATAAGAGAAGTGACATCCCAAATGGTTTACATTAATCATTAGCTCCAAAATAACGCTAAGACCTATTAAAAAACGACTCTGGAATTACTTTAGTTTACATCCACTTACAAAGAAAACTCACTAGGGTTTTGGGGACGGAAGCCCCCAACCAGCAAAGAGAGTATACACATTCATCCACACAGAATACAGTGTGTGTGTGTGTGTGTGTGTGTGTGTGTATTATTTACATATAGGACCAGATTTTTTTTTATGTTCTTCTTAAACATTATTTTCCAAAATTTTGTAATACTAACGGCACCAAATGCCTTCTTGAAATCTATAAGACTTTTCAGAACAAGAAGACATTTTTAACCTCGACTAGCATACATTTGTAGATCAGGAAAACGTTCCTAAATGCTTATGTTTGGTGCGTTGCGCTTTATGGTTGGGAAACATGGACCATTGGTGCAACGGAAAGGTAAAATTTAGACGCATTAGAAATTTGGTGCTAAAAAAAATAATGTTGAAAATATCATGGATGGAGATGGTATCAATAACAGAAATGCTAAGCAAAGTAAATGAAGAAAGGAAGCTTTGGAAAGGTATACAGCAAAGAAGAGTTAATATGGTAGGACATATACTGAGACGTGATAGTTGGATGAAGATAATTATAGAAGGAGATGTGGAAGAGAGAAATTAAAGAGGACGACCAAGATTGGAGTTCAAGAATCAGATATCGAATTATGTTGGCAGAACAAGATACAAAGAAGTAAGAAATTTGGCCCAAGATAGACAAAAGTGGTGCAGCAAGCCAATCGCAAGAGTGATGACCTAATGATGGAGTCATAAATTAAGAAATGTTTTGTTTTGTTTCTCAATTGTTCGAAAGAGAGCCTACAGTGAATATACAGTCCATACAGGATATATTCTCCCTGAAACCACTTTGTTCATCCTCAAAGAGAGTTTCTGGAATGGTAGTCAAACGTTTAGTTAAGATTTTAGCATAGCTATATTTTGTATCCAGTATTTAATAAGCTCCTTCTGTTACTAGAACGTTTCCAAACTCCATTTTTATCAATAGGTATTATGAATGTTATAATATAATTTTGGAAGGAGTAACGGTATTTAACAGCTACTAAGATAATTTGAAAATATTCATAAGCCAAGTCATGCGATTTGAAATTCTCACTTTTTAAGTATATGTATGATCAGTACCTTTAAAACAATATTTATAATATAGTAAAATGTTATTAATATTGATAAAAAAATAGTTTATTGTTTATTGTCTATAAAGAGTTATTTCTATGAAAATTGGACTATATCTTCCATTCTATAGGCGTAGGTCTATGTCTATGGTTGTGTATGATTTTCATTTGTTATATTAAATTAAACTCTTGTGCTTATTTTGTATGGACATGGACTTTAAGCTTGAAGGCATCGATATTTTGTACAATTATTTATATATATTTTTTTAATTTTTACTTGTAGTAGAGAGAGAAAAAAAATGCTGATTTTAAGAATCACAATTTTCCATTAATAAAGGTATTCAGGTAATTAATAAATGTTAAACCAATTAATGAAGCTTTTTTTTTGTGTTGTCCTGTAGAAGCAATCAACGGATACATGAAAATGTGAAATTGAGAAGGGGGAGGGGTTGGGGGTAATAGGGGAGGATATGTGACCTCAAATATACCTCGGAGGCCCTGTATACGGACACTATGATCTGTGCGCAGAGCGGCACGTAGTCACTTGTTTCTTCAGGAAAGACGCGGGGGTGGGAGGGAGGGGGGAGGTGACAAAGTCGCGTGAATGGAGATTATTTGGTTACATTAATACCTTGTTAAGGACCCACACCAATTAGATAAATAATCAGTTCAATGGATGTGGAGCCTTTATCCTGTTTATAAATAATATTTTAAATATAGGTATCTAACACAACGGTGAGCACGCCGATAAAGGAGTCGGTAGCGTTTAATATTGTTCAAAGCTGACGCGAAGACCAGGGTTCTAATCCCAGGTCCAAAACATCATATCACCCGGTAGCGTATCTGTCTACTGAGCTAAGGGTCCCGGGTTCGATTCTTGTATAGCTAAAATATTCATCATGAGTGAAATGTGGGTTTCCCCTTTCACAGTGATGAATTAATGTTCGTAGGGCTGGGTGTTGTGTCTGTTCTAGATTTAAGTTGATTTATAAGTCGTGTGCTGATATGATCAGTTGGTTTGGAAAGTGAATGCTAAACATTGAATAAATGAAAATAAAAATTCTAATCCCAACCCAGTGCATTATTATTATTATTATTACCACCGCGTCTTACTACCCGTTCGGGTTATACGCACTTACTGCTAATGTATAATGGTAGGGTGATTGTGAGATGAAATGGAGGACCTACAGTTTAACGTGGGATCCGAACCACGGTGGAGACCGGGCATTCCCCACATTCACATTCTTGTCAGAGGTGAAGGAAGGGTTTGTTAATCAGATAAATCTGTGCCGAGATCAAGGATTGAACCCCGGACCCCCAGCACATAAGTCTGACACCTAACTCTTAGATCACCAGGTCACCCCAGCCCAGTGTATTTTTCTTCTTCTTTCTAAATGGTTTTGAGTTATTTCCTTCATACAATTGAGGGTATACTTACTCTATATTCCACCTTCCTCATCCTTAATCTTTTAGATTAGAAATGTTGATAACTCAGACAAGTACTAAGATAATAAACCATATATTGCGATCCGCATTGGTGGACACGTGGGCTAAACATCAGACTCATCTATTCTGGTTGACCGGTAGCTAAGATATTGGGGGCTATAATACTGGAAAGTTGTACTGAGGTTTTTTTTTACTAAATGATTTCCCACACTCCCTCCAGGAAAACGAGGGTGAATTCGTCTAAATTTCCTCTAATTTCCAAGTATCTACCCAATTAGTGTAATTAAATGCCTATAGCCAAGATGGGTAGTAAAACATTGTGGGGGGGGGGGGGAGAAACA